>JABFQD010002392.1:0-15340 GCA_022817045.1 Psix sp. ZL-2020
TTTATCTTTTTAAATGCACCTGTTTGGATAATTTCAATTAAAATTTCAATTGAAAATGCTGAAATTTAAATGTGAAAAATTGTTTTAAGTTCGTTACAAAAAGTTTTTTTTCTTTATTTTCTACTCATGATTTCAAAGTTTTCCTCTACGTCACCTTCATAAGGTGAGATTCAAAGGTTAAAAATGCTAAAGTTAAATAGCTTTTCAGAATATTTGATACTTATTGAATCAAATTTTAATTTGAAATAGATTGTTCGAGATATTCCACTATCAAAATCAAAAATAGTTGTTTGGTTTAGTTAATGTTGAATTTATTTATTTTAATAAGCTAAAGAAATTGATGTGGTATAACAAACAAAATTTTATAATCAATTTCTTTTAATTTCAGCTGCGCGTTTAATGCATAAATACAACGCACATGGAGCCACAGATGTTACAGGGTTCGGACTCCTCGGGCATGCTCAAAACCTCGCGAAACATCAGAAGAACGAAGTCTCATTCGTTATTCATAATCTTCCTGTTATAGCAAAAATGGCTGCTGTAGCAAAAGCTTGCGGTAATATGTTCCAACTTTTACAAGGTCATTCAGCGGAAACCAGTGGTGGCTTGCTAATATGTCTGCCTCGAGAACAGGTATAATTATTTGATATTATTCAACTATTAATCAAATTTCCATAATTTTAATTCAAAAACATATTTGATTTTTCAAAATTGTATAAAATAATATAAAAATTATTTATACAATTTTGACTTTAAGAAAAATTGAGCATTTTTAAGTATTTTAAAAGCGAAAATCCATATAAAATTGTTCTCTTTTCGAAAAATGTTTTATTATAGTTCATCACCTATTTAACTAATGAAAAAAATTGTAAATATGTAAATATTTGGCTACAATTACATTTCAGTTTTCTAAAATGAAAATTTATTTAATAACTCTTATCTCCTTAACTTCTATCAAATAAATTATCCAAATAAAGTTATAAATACATATTATCACCTTGGGAATACAAAATAAAATTAATCTAAATGACATTTTAGGCGGCCGCATATTGCAAAGACATTGAAAAACAGGAAGGATACCAGGCTTGGATCATCGGCATCGTTGAGAAGGGTAATCGCACGGCTCGTATAATAGACAAGCCGCGAGTGATTGAGGTGCCGGCAAAAGAAAAAGACGGTGAACTTTGGTAGGGCCGAACTCGATCTGAAATCAATATTGAAATTTGAAATCATCGTTGTATGTTTTTAAATGTCTCCATACATGCATAACGCAGCTATATTTTTTTCTATCATTTTTCTGTCTTTTTCCACTTTTTATTCACATGATATTCGAGCATTTCTCGAAATGACGACCATAAATATTTGTCTCTCCGTTGCACATTTTTATAATGAAATTATGAAAAGCTTAATTTTGATATGAAGTTTATGTGAGAACAAACATTGTGAGTTGATAACAAATCATTGTAAGCAGGTATTGAAGAGACAACATGTTTGTGTCTTCCTGAGATGATGTCGATATTTTTATACAACGCGGCATCCGTGTGAAAAATTTGATTCAAAGTAATCGGAGGACAAAAAGCGAATATTTTTTATTATGAAAACACATTAGAATTAATGTGACATTTTCTAAGGATGTAGCATAAGGTAGCACTAAGGTCAATCAATTTCTGTTGCATTTCACATTTAAAATTAAAAAACAAAAAAATATATAAAATACATAATAAAAAACAAAAAAAAATGCGCAAATTTGCTTAAATGTATTTACTGCTGAAACATTTTTGTAATGCTCGTGCGTAAGTCTCACGTATTCAGGATATGATGCGAAAATGACCGAATGGAATGGATTTGTCATTGCGATTGTAGTCATTTTTAAAATGAATCATGTCAAACTCGTAATGAAAATAGTTTTTTTACAATTGTTACTATCATTTGTATTCAGGTTTTAATGTTTGTAATAATTTTTCAGTTTAATAAAGTGCTACTTTGTCAATAAATATTTTTTTGTTTGTTAAATTTATGTTTCTTTTTATTTTAAATAATTTAATTTTTTTACAAGATTAATCAATTTACACCATGACGTCACCTAAAACCCGTTCTTAGCTTTTTAAATTTCAACTTGCAAAATTACAATTTTAAAAATTAATTTTTCATTAAAAACAAATTTTTATAAATCTTGTTTTAATGTAATAAAAATGTGGTATTTATTATAAACAAATTTATCTGATAATTGTTTATCCCCTTATTTTTTATTTGAATAAAAATTATTGAATGAGATAAATGTTGCGAAAATGAAAACAAATGAATAAGTTAACAGTATAGGGAACGTCAATCAATTGAATGGGTTGGCGGCCGAGGCCACGAAATACAAATTATTACGAAATCCTAGATGTTTGTTACGCGTGCGCGAATATAAACGCACACATGCACGAGAGTGTCGTGTTCTAACGATGTGTATCATTACTTTCTTGCTATGGCTCAGTCAGTCGCGCACATTTTGCCAGCGAGCCAATATTTTTGGTCGAAGTTCACGCGCGACAAGCTGCATTCTAAATCCAGCCTTCACATGCATCTTAAATGAATAGACCACTCACAGGTTCGACTTATCTACACTCCACTTTTACCATACACGTGAGACATCTAGCGTGCACTATTGCACCTCGCGCATTTTTTGTTTAGATTAAAGAATTGCAAACAATTTTGAAATAATATTTTTTACATTAACAAATTTCAAAACAATTTGACTAAAAAAATTGAATTTCATTGAGTGTAAAGATAGGAAAAATATCATTTATAACCATTAATAAATTTAGCTAACATTGTACATTTAATATAATTTCAAAAAATAATATGTGGAATAAATTAAAAAAAGTAACAGAATGAATATTTTTTAGTAACAGAAAATTTAAGATAACATATTGATAACTCTACTATTTTATCTTTTTTTAATGTCAGTGAACTTGTTAAACTGATGATAATCAGGAATATTTTTATCTTTCAACCAGCAGAATTTATTGCGACAATTAAGTAAGTCTGAGAGTTCAGAACAATTTGTACAGACTGCCGATTCAGATGGTTGTTCTATCCTCGTGCCGTGCCAGAGCAGCGGCCTTAAAGGCCGTCATTCTTGGGGCACCGGGTTCTGGCAAGGGAACCATTTCCTCACGAATCGTCCGTAGTTTTGACATCGATCACATATCCAGCGGTGACAAACTTAGAAGACACATCGCCAGTGGCACCGGTGGGATATCAACTTTTTTTCTTGAACTTTGAACTCGTTGAGATTATTTATAATTTTGAAGCACAACATTCATTCAATGATCTTTATGTTCTAAAAGAAGAAATATCTTATTACAAATCAATTTTTTTGTTTTATTATTTACTTGAAATTTTTAATTTATTAAACATAATTAAAATTGACATTCACGATTAATCTAAATGAAATTTCTTATTAAGATGACGTAGTTCTATTTATATGGTTTTATTATGAGTCACAATTTCATTATATTTTTTCAAGAATTTTATTGCAGTATTGAAAAATGAAATTAAAATGTGATTTTTTTGTTTTATGTTATTCAAAAAAGTTCGAAAGCTTTGTTAATTTTTTAATTTTTTAAATAAGCTTACAGGATTTCAAATTTGAAGTATGTTTTAATGATTTGTTTAATTTACTTATTTTATGACTGAATTAAAAATATTTCTTAAATTGTAATACATCTTATTATTAATTATGTCTTTTAATTACAGAACTTGGCAAGAAGGTGAAACAATACATAGACACTGGACGTTTTGTACCTGATGATATAATAATAGCTTTAATAAATGAAGAAATCGAATCACGTAAACAATGTAATTGGTTACTCGATGGTGAGTAATTGTAATTTAAAATTACATATTATAAATATTGAAAAAGAACATAAAAACGATCTCAATAATAATACAAAATTATAACTAATATTTTAGGCTTCCCAAGAACAGTTGTACAAGCAGAAAAACTGCAAAAAATACATCCTGTGAGTCTTGTACTTAACTTAGAAGTTCCTCATGATGTAATTTTAGAAAGGGTTAGTCGAAGGTGGATTCACGTACCCAGTGGAAGAGTTTACAATATTGGTTTTAATGACCCAAAAGTTTCAGTAAGTGATAACTCATATATTGAATAAAGTTAATATAAAAAAATGGTAGTATGTAGTATTAAACTGAACATTTAATATTTAATGTTTGACATATTAAAATTTACAGGGGAAAGACGATATCACGGGAGAAAATTTAATACAACGACCTGACGACAAGCCTGAATTGGTTAAAAAAAGATTGAACGATTACGAGGAGAAAACGCAGCCAGTGATTAAGTTTTACAAAGAATTAGGAATCTTGAAAAACTTTAAGGGCTCAACATCAGACTCGATATGGCCGCAAATCAAAGAATGCCTTTCTTCGATGAATGTCGATTCTTTGAAGAAGTAATCAGTGTTGTAAAGACTGAAGTAATCGGAATATAAAATAATGATATAATTTTACAACTTTTATTGTGAACAAAAATAACTTTTTCAATACTTTTGTAATTCTACAATACAACAGACAATATATGATAATATGTTTTAAATAAGTAATAACATTTTTCTGAGATTTCGTTTGCGCACAATTTTTAATACTAATTTAAGAGCAAAAACAAATGTTTAACATATCATATGAATCAAATTCGACGCAATTAGTAATTTGTTACGTAAATATTGTAGCAATGTAGATAAAACAAAAGGAATTCGAATATCCGTTATGATAATTGTAGAATAAAATAACAATAATTAGCTCATGTTCCAAATTGCCAAACGGCGATAAATTTATACAAAAGATGACACATTTTGACATGAAATCGCGTCATATAATCATGAAATGCTTTTTGTATATATATGAATAATGTATTACTGATTTTTATTAATTAATAAACATTTTTTATGAGTTTTAAAAAATAAAATTTATATATACTAAAATAGCTATAAAAACATTATATATGGAATGAAATAATTTTTTATTTCATTATTTAATCGCAACGCAGGCTATTGAACACAAAAATCTCAATATTTTTTCCGATAAAAATGTATACAAACGTATGTTGCAGCAACATCAAAACAATTTTGTTTCAGTTACATTTTCTCTAACTAGTACGGTAAAAATAATTAATGCACTTTGTTCTTACGCGTACATAATAAATAATTAATTTAAAAATCACATAATTAAAGTAATTTGGCCATTAAAACTATTTATTCATTTTTAAATGATAAATATGGTTTTTGGTATATTGATAAAATTAGTCTTTAAAAATACATTTAATTTGATAACTAATATACTTTTTAACTAAAATTCGTTTTCCATTGAATTAATTGAATGACTAATTCAATGTCTTTGAGATTCAGTGATATTAATTAAAAAAGTACCTGTATTTTTATCAATTAGCTATCAATAACTATTAGTCGTTGATAGCTAATTATACACGATATATTGCTAGAATAAGAAACTTTTAATTGGCCAAATCACATTAATGTCTAAGTACTTCGTAAATAGCAGTGAAATAGCGCTTTAAAAATGCGCAGCATTGTTTCACTTTCGAGAGAACGACAATAAAATAAAGGAGAGAGAATGCTAGATAATTAATTAGACTACTTTTTCTGTCTAGAAAAGTTGTCCAAAAAAATGTCCGACAGATGAAACATTTATGAATAGATCATCAGTCTTGTACGTTCGAAAGTAGCGTAATGATAAATACATTGTCATCGGATCAGTGAAGCAATTACGAACTAGTAACTTAAGTACAGTTGACCAAGTTAAACAAAATGCATGTGAAGGTCGTTGGCGACAACTTTTCCGCTCGCGCTCAAAAGAAAAGCATGCGTTTACAAAAAGTATCACAGGTCTTAATGAAAGAAGATCAAACATGCGTTTTGCGAAGATTCCTAAGTCGATAACGAGCTCGATAAGCAGCCAAAATCATTTGATCTGGATATGCTATCGCTTAAGTACAATGACCTCGCATGAGGTTTCTTCAGTTCGTCACGATTTCGAACTCCTCGCTCTCGTAGAGATTCGCATCCTCGCTGGAGTCCCTCGCGCTGGAAGGTGGCGCAGAATATAATCGGTTAGCTTCTGTCTCGCGGTTTTTTCCACGTCGGCATAGATCATTTCTGCTGCCCTCACAAAATAGGAACATCGGATATTCTGTTTTTTCATTCCGGGGAATGAGATGCTGTAGATTTGAAAAATTATTGAATATTCATTACATAATATCATTAATGAATATAAAGTTTCATTTATAAATTCATAATTGTATTCATTCAGTGCTTACCGGTCGAACCATTTTAATAAGCGTATCGAAAGCCTCTTTATCGCGTAAATAGAAGCCGACGCAACAGCTCGGGTCCATTTTGTACAGAAGCATTTTGCGGGGCGACGAACAGTGAAAACTCACGAGAGGGAATTCTTGCTTCAAAACGTCCACGGTTTCCTGGCAGTAATGCGGATCCAGATGAATTAATTTATCGTCTTGAAAGCCAATAAAGTACAGCGAGTGTCGTGGACGCCCGCCAATCACCCCGATGCACGCTTCTAGTTTCAGCAGGGATGTTAAGCAAGGTGCGTAACTCGGGTTCAATTTATCTGCGCCCAGTCTTAGAGGTACCAAGAGTATCAACGACTTCCAAACTCCAGGTTTTATCTCGCAGATTGCTCTTACATCCTCTAAATACACTGTAAAAATGACGTCAAATAACATTTGTTTGAAAGGAACTGATTTTTTATGCCATCTTTGCAACATACCCGCACAATCTTGAGAGACATAAACAGCCAAATTTTTGAACGGACTGTTTTCTGTGGATGCTGAGAGTTTAACGGCTTGACTTAAAATTTGAGCTACAGACGCTGGCCCGTACCAATCGCCAGCTCTTTTACCAGTGGAAGCACCTAAAGAGACCAGTGTGTGGATAGAGAACGGGGAGTCCGGCTCCATGTGATCGCCAAACCATTTGATGATTTTTCGATGCATCATCTCTTCTTTTGATTGAGTTTTCTGAGATCTGGATTGTTCCGGATTCCACCTCCAATCTGCGGTTTAAAGCATTGATTTATCGTTAAAATTAATGTAAGATTGATATCTTTTACTTTTCAACTTCCTCATTTTGATAAATTGTTTGTATTCGAAATAAATTATATCTCACAAATTTATCATCTATAATTTAAAACTGATTTTAAACACAAAAATATAAAAGATTTATACAGTACAAAACTAATCAATTTCAATCTTCTTTGAGTATCGAAATAATTTCATTGTGAAATAATTGAATTATTGACCTCTTCCTAAAAAATGACAAATGAGAGCTTGAGCCAACATCATTTGACCACTTCGCAACATGCAGCCCCATCCGCAATCAGTCGTAAAGTTGGAACCATTGAGAAGAGGGAATTCTCGACGATAAGTAAGCCATAATCGTGAAGTGAAATCCCTCTTGAAAGCCTCGATGCCTTCTTCTGTACTGACATCAAAAGACAACTCGCTGTTGGTCTCTTTATCGAGACCGATCGCTTCTGACGCTTTTTCCAACGAATCCGAAGATTTTTTATAGTAGCACACGCCAAGTAACCAAACTGGAGATTCTTTAGAAAAGTTTGTTTTTATTTTCATCGACCACCCTGTAAAAAAGTATAGATATTTTAAATGTATTAAATATTATAAAAATTTTTTATAAAAACTAGATTGCAATATAAATCTTATAATAATGACGATAACAACAACAACAACAACAACAACAACAACAACAACAACAACAACAACAACAACAACAATAATAATAATAATAATTGGGAACGATTTAATGGAATGAAACGATATTTTTAGGATTTGAAAAGAGCAATTATATTTCATTCATTTTGATAATTAAAAATATGACTAATTGAAACCTAATTATAATAACATTTAAACGAAAATAAGATATGATAAATAGACCAATGAAAATAATGTTAAGATGTGTTTTTAATAATTGTATAAATAGAATATAAAACTTTATATCAAAATGAATTATAAAATCAAAACTTTATATAATAATATAATTTGTTTTACCATATTTAACGTTATTCCACATGGACATAAGTTTTGTTTTGACTTTACTGTCACTGTCAGCCGATGGAATCGCATCTGCTTCGTCCAAAGCAGATTCTGAGTACGATGAGAATAATTTTGGGATCCCAGAAACATTATTACCAATTAGACTAGAATATAAGCTTGTGCTGGTGTAATCACCTGAAAAAACAAAACACACTTGATTTAATGTCCATTCTACAACCGTTTTGCAATCAACTTTGAATAAAAAAACTTAAATATAAAAAAGCAACAAAACGAACAAAGTGAATTTAAAAAACAAAGAATTAAAAAATGAACTACAATTTGAATTTTTGGAACAGTTAACAAGTGTTCGTTATGCAAAGATAATTGCAAATAAACGTTACTAAAAATGGTTCATTTTGAAATGCAAATTTATATCATGTATGATTAGATAGTTATTTTTATGTTGTAATAAATTAACAACAGTTCTTTTAACATACTCTGCTACAAACGATTCATCAAAGAAAATCGATAGCCATCCCACTTGATTGAGATTAAGACGAAACATTTGCATAATCCATATAACTAGACGTGATCTGCTTGTCTGTCAGTGTAATAAAATGCACAAAACAAAGGTTAAACTAGTTTTGAAAGTAGAAAACAATAACATTTAGAAATGCAGAGCACAATTAGTATAAAGAAAGATAAACTTATTCGGTGATTCACTCTGGTTCGAGTATTCCAATTTTCTCTGAGCTTATCAAAATGAGTAATCTAATTGTTCGATTCATAATAATTATTTGCTCAATAATTCAGATTCAACCAGATATTTCTAAAATTTTATCACGGCTCAATGAAGATCCTTTCAAACTTGATTGCCCAGATTTTTTGTTCCTTCAACGCAGCAATTATTTAATAACACAACGATTTAATTGTTATGGTTTGTTTCTCCTCATACAGGAAGTTACGATAAAATGATTTCATGCCTCTACGAATTTTGAGTATTAAGTAAAAAAGAAAAGTCAAGTTAAATGAGAAAATGTCACTTTTAAAATGGAAACAGAAGATTAGAAGATGTATAGATCTAATAGATTTTCTAAGCTATTGTAATATTCGTTTATCACTGATGTATATCAGAGAAAGTGAATTTGTTTTTTGTGTGCAATCGCCCAAAAGTAGTACAATGCATTTAGTTACATAATACCAATTGCTTTTCTAATGCCAGAAATTGAAACATCACTTCCTGTCCTTAACTGCAACTTCTTTTGCATTTTTCTATTATTAATTTTCACAACAACTGTTTTACAAGTTGCTATTTGTTCTTTTTATTCTTTAATATTAAAGTCAAAGCGAAAATATGGAAATATGGATGTTCCATCATGAAATAAAAATAAAATAAATCAAGTTTTTGATGTAACCGAGAAATACACCCAAAATCACTTACCTAACCTGTCCCCCGAAGGACGTACTTGACCACTCATATCCAGAGTAAACAGTTAGGTTTATTTACAACTGATAATCAACGCGATTCGGAGCAATAATTTTGTTTACGTTTGCAGGTCCCTTGATCGCTAAGCTTCAGCAGCGATCGCGCATCATTGTTCAGTGCCCAAACTCACGAAGCTTTAACTTGTGGCTGTCAATGCACAAAGAACGCGGTTTCGAGTCTGCCGCGGACGCCATGTTCCGTCAAGGTGCGAATTCTCGCGAACGCGAACTGTCTCGATGACATTTCGAACGTTTGTCGCAGAACAGGGATCAAGCTGACTAACAAGGCGCGGAGATATGTTGTGAGCAGTGCAGCCACACTCCAACGACGGGCCAACTCGCCAGTCGTTGAGCGCGCGCGCGCGCGCGTTAACTGTCAAACACTAATTCTGCCGTCTTTTTCCACTTCGATTCAATACGTTGGTGGGAGAAGGACGGAGATTTGAAGCCTTGAATCGAATATTCATTCAATAGCTTAGAAATGTGTCACTTTTATTTTTAATTTATTTGGATTGTTTTCTATTTTACTATTGTATTTTTGTTTGTATGCTTTTTAATAAAAATGTATATTTATTGATTTATAAATAAAGTTTTTTTGCGGAGGAATTATTGAGACTTATTTGTTGTGAGAGTTTCAACGGAACTCGATGCAATTTTCAATTTTATTGAGATTTTTTAATTTTATTGGAAATGCGAGTTCTAATGGATCGTAAGATTTTCTTTTTAATTTTCCCGCAACTGTTGTAACGGTAAATTTGTTTGGGATCTCCCTTATCCGTTACGCATCAAATGAATGGGAGGGTCGTGATTAGAAAAAGATAGCGCTATATGTATCTATGATCGTGTTAAGTTTATCTATATATGTCAGACAGCCAGAACTCAGAAAACTGAGACTAAACTGATATCTAAATAAAAATCGCATATCAGTACAAATTTCCAAAACAATCATTGTTAAAATGTTTCACGCTGTTTCATGTATGTGTTAAATATATGAAATACAATTAGCGAGAAACGAATCTTGAGTAAATTATCTTGAGTCGTAAGAACAAAGTTTTTGTTTCTAAAGATAATAATAATGATATAAAACAAAAATATTTGTTCAATCATTATATGAAATAATTTTTGCTGGTTGCTACTATTTAATGTGTAGTTTTTCTTGACCAACCTTTTGTTTAAAATCAACTCAAAAGATATTTTAAAAAAATATATATTGTTATAATCTGCTTCTTTTACTTAAATTACTAAATTTCTAACAAATTTTATATATAAAAAAATAGGATACTTAAATTTAAATTGAATAAAAATGAAATTTCAAAGTCAAAAATCTTCTTAAAGTTTGTTCTTGCAATTTCAGTTTTGTATATAAATGAATCTAATAATGTACAAATAAAATATGCTAACCAATTAAACTTTCGATAAGAAGAATGCTGATTTTTGAAAATATGATACGATTGTATGACATACCACTTTGAAATGAAATAGAATTACTCAGTGAGAAAAGAATGAAAAATCCTTCCTCTACTGTATTCTTGATAGCTTGCTTTAAAAACGTTCACCTTAAGTATTATTGTATAATTGAATAAAAATTTGAATATATTTAGACATGTCTACATTAAAATGTTAATTTTAATTTAGACATTTTTATTATTTTACTCTTGAATATAACTGAAAATTATAAGTTTATTTTAACCACACAAAATTTAAATAATTTAATAATCATATCTATAAAGATAACTATAAAAATAAATATAATTGACTCTAAATTAAAAAGATCTTATTTTCATATTTAATTTCTTAATAAATTAGTGCAAGTAATTACAATATAATTACCAAATTAGATTTAAACTGATTTAGTCAAACAAAATTATCATTACTGATAAAAAGAATATTGTTTTAGATATTTTGTTCTCTAACACAAAGCAATACAAAATTAAGTAAAAATGTTTACAAATAATGTATTTAAAGTATCATATGATTATGTAATATTGTAATAAATTTTAAATTTCGCAATAAAAAAAGAATAACTGAATATTAATCTATTTTCAACATTCATTAAATAGATGCCCTGATTTATAAATAATAAATGTTTTTGAAATTGAAATATTCAACAATATTTCACTTAACAAGACATAATGAAAATTCCAAAAAAAGAAAATATATGTTTTATATGATAAATATATTAATAATCTTAAATAAAAATTTCATACACTTTTTTGACTTTAATAAACATTTATCATAGTCGTTTGTTCAGTTTTTATTTCTGCTGGAATCTGTTCTATTGCAAATGATATACCATTTGTAAATAAAAAGTTCAAACATGCTATGTTATTCCGTTGTCAAAAATAATATAAAACATTCTTAACATTTTAAAGAATTTTCATTGCTATAACATTATTGCATATTAAACAATAAAACAAATTTCTACTAAAAATATTTTGACAATTGATGCGTTAACATTTTATTTTATTTTTAGTTTCAGTATTTTTCATAATTAATATTGAATTAAACTTAGATTTATTCAGATTTTAATTAACTTCACATTAGGATCTTGGTAAATTCAATATTTTGTAATTGTGAACATTCAGAAAATGAAAACATGGTCTTTTATTTTGAAACACATTCGTATAATATTATTTTATTACAACGATTTAACAGCACTTATATGCAATACTTTAAAACTGCTCTTCATTTCATAAATTACCTTAAATTTCATTGCACAACAGTTCTTAAAACTATTCATTGATTTATTTTTTTTTTTATTTTTTTTATCAAATGTTTCCCTTTTTATTTATATTCGAATATCGAATATTTGTGACATATAATAAAGATGATAATGAAGATAGTAATAAAAATAAAATAGCGAATGTTACAACACAGCGTCTAATGTTAGAAATTAACTAATAATCAAGCTTACTTCACGTTACAAGGAAGACAAGTTTATCCTTCGGATATATTTTCAAACTTTCAACGACCGCAAAAATTCACTCCCGATTTTTGTCTTCCTATTTTAAAACCCTTAGCAAATGATGTAAGCGATTGCGTTTGGCATTATCAATACGTTTACTGTAGTTACATAGATTCAAATTTAATATCTGCAATACAATCATAGTAATGAAAATATCTATAAATAATAATAAATTGTTAAAATGAATTATTATACACAGTAATCAATAGTATGCCTTATATGAGTTCATTTTTATCATGTTAATGAATAATTACTCATGTGAAAATGAGGTTCAGTTACACACTTTTTCTCGATTTTCATACATCAGAACAAGAAAAAATGTCAGAATTGCAATTCTTTCAATTTATCTGTAAATACTGAGACCTAAAAGTGCGCGAATATACTATATTCAGTCAGCTTTGAATACAAGTTCATTAAATCAAAATACAAATGCATTATATAGTTGATTCCCATGTGTTTTGTTATACAAAATGTATACATAAATTATCAGAAATAATTGTCGATTGTTTGATTTGTATAGCTGCTTTTATAAAAAGTAGCTGCACTTTATACATTGTGTAAAATATCATATAAAATGTCCAACTAAAGTATATTCAATTATTTGTATCATTAAGTATCCGACGAAACCCGAATTAGAATATGCAAACACACTAAAGTGTGAATCAGAAATAGATTTCCAAATAGGAAAACTGGTCTCATTTAAATTCATTCTAGTGACTATAATTAAATTGTTTGTTCTTTCAAGAAAGAAAACATGTAGTAAATGTTTTGAATTTTTCATTAGCGATTAAAGACCCCAAAAGTGCAATTTTTATTGCTCGGTGTCATTTAAAATGAAACTTGAATTGTCAATATTTTTTGGACGAGAAATCCGGTTTTCCTATTTGAACGTTTATAAATTAATTTTTCTTTGGTCGTTAACTCCTAAATGTATTAATCGTGACATTTAGTTGCTTTCGAACGACACAAACAATTTCATTGGACACACATTGATGCCTTTGAATTATAACAAATCCGTACTTTATTATATTTATTATTTTGTTGTTACTTTTGCTAAATATTTAATCAAGAGATTATTAGTTTATACAATTATGTTTGAATATCAGCACTTTGACCAGCGGGGCGATGCTTGCTAATCGCAGTGCTGACTATGTCTTGGTAATATTCGCCAAAGACGCTTCGATTGTGGGCAACGAGAACCAAGAATTGCGCAGCGACAGCAGCCAATTCTTCCTGCAATGAAGAGAGGCCTGGGGGTATTTGCTGTGGCGCAATCGATTGTGACATTATTATTTTATGAAGGAATTGTTTGATTCGCGCATCTGTAATAAGATTTATACAATTGTATATTTTCATACTTAATTTATTACATTCAATTTATGAGTGATTAAATATACTCACTGACGAGATGCCTAATTTTATGGTCTGCTTTTCTCATTTCCATTATTTGACCTTCCAAAATTGATTCGACTTCTTTGGTCATCGGAGCAGCTCCGACGCTTTCAAGAGTCGACGCTACATCTTGTTTAACTTGCAATATGATATTTGGCAACGCAGCTTCCAAATCTCTAAAATTGAAAATTGGAAACTTTTTAGTAAATCGTTCCTTTAAATAGCATGAATACTTGAATTTAAAATTTAGTAAATCACTTTCAGAGATCTATCATTTAAGACTGGTGTTTGTGTTTCAGTTGATTATCATAAATAATCAATTTCCATACAGTTAAATGTGTATCATATAAAAATCAACATACTTATTACAGTTTACAGATTCCAGCAAGACAGATAAATGTTGTTTCAAGTTTTGCTTGAAACTAGCAACTCCATGAATTGGAGCACCAATAACATTGTTTGCCATTAAATATATGGAACCAATCGCACCAAGACGGTTAATTTTGTTGCGCAACTCAATCAATCTTCCTTGGTCTAGCATTAATGTCTATAAAAAATATTCATTATTAGAACATATTTTAACTTCTATACCTAAATAATTATTTAAGCATTTTTTATTTAATTATTAAAACAGAAAATGATTATTGATTTAGAATCATTTCATTATTACCTCAGCGTTCAGACTGAATTCCCATTCTAGAATATCTAAATAAGCTTCAGAGAGTAGGCAGTGAGTGATTTGTTTGACGGAATTTGGATCGCTGGAGCAGCGATTAATTTTCTCCTCGTCAAGGTGACGTAAAAGCCAGTCTCTTGTATACTTGAGTCCATCAGCCTGTACTTTAAGGAACTCCGTAAACTTGGCTTTCTCATACTCGATGCTTGAAACCATGATGTTCGAGCGTACCATCGTAATCGTAAAGTTAGCTAGATCAAGTTTCATCAACTGCAGTGTTTCCATTATACCTTTGAATGTCTCCACTACTTCGGTGCACTGTCTTAATTGCTGAATCTTCTCGTCGCGAACTGGTGCACATACTTTGCTCATTATATTTATAATATACTGAGCATAATGTTGAAAGTCTAATACACCGTTCTCAGCTTGCTGTTTAATAAGTTCGATATCCAAAACCTCCTTAATACTCTCACGAATTTTGGTGTGATGAGGCAAAACCAGCACATCTAAAGTCTAAGGTGTTATAATACAATATTATACAGATTATAGTTTCATTATATATATTGTATTATATGCATACATTTTTTCAAAAATTTTCTTTAAAATATGTTATAATTGGAAAATTATTATAATAAAATTAAAATATATGTAGTATATATGGTTCAAGTTACAATTTATTTAAACTTTACTGGCGAATTATGCAGAGAATGAATTTTATTAGAAATTTTTTCAC
>JABFQD010002393.1:0-15339 GCA_022817045.1 Psix sp. ZL-2020
GGTTATTAGAATATTATTAAGGTTTTATGAAAACTGATGCTATAAATAATACGTATAAAAAAATACGTATGCTACTCTTAACCAAATATAACTACTTAAGTGATTAACACATAAAATGTTTTGTCATATTTCTATTTTCTAAATACATTTTCACCATGAATTATGAATAATTATATTTCAATATTTAATTATGGAAAATTGTTCCCAGATTTATTGAACCATCAGAAGTCATACGTTTGATGGCTGCTGTAAGCTTCGGTTATGGCATATTTCAGTTATGTGTTAGCTTACTACCTACCTCTTTGCTCAAGTTAACAAATTTTTTGGGATTCGAAGGAGAAAGACAAACTGGGATTGAGTCTCTTATGTTCTCAAGACTCAGTAAAGACATGCGAGCACCATTAGCTACGTAAGTACAAGATAAAATAAACTAAAATAAACATCGTTTTGCATATTTAGTAAAACTGTTTATTTTTCAGGTTAGCATTGTTATGGTATCATACTATTGTTCGACCATTTTTTGGATTAGATGGTACAAATGCTAAGCATGGCATCGAAACAGCAAAACAACTTATAGTTGAAAATTCAAACGAATTTAAAGAATCTGCTCTTTTTTTATTTTTTTCCGGAAGAGTAAAACGATTAGAGGTAATAATTTAATATAAATTATTTGTATGATTTTCTATAATCTAACATAATTTTAACATTTTCTGTTTAAAGTCTGATATAAGTGGGGCATTGGAAGCGTATCAAAAGGCTGTTTATGTTTCTCGGCAAAGAGAAATTAAACTACTCTGTTTACATGAAGTTGCTTGGTGTCATTTAATCTGTTTAAATTACGAAGAAGCTAATAAATCATTTAGCAGGTTACAACATGAATCTCGTTGGTCAATTCTATTTTATGCGTATTTATCTGCAGGTAACGTGATTTATCTTGTTTATACTTTCGCTAAGAATGTACTTACACTTAATTTCTAAGAAAAAAATCAAAATCAATTGAAATAGCAATAAAATTGCTTTCAATCAAACATTATAATTTTAAATTTCCTGTTTAATAAGTTAATACTGAAAAATTTCAAGAGTTTACACCATGAAAAAATGATCGAAAATCTTAGAAACGTATATTGTTTATATAATGAAAAAAAAACATTTTTATTTAAAAAAAAAAATGAATTCTTAATGTTTTTCGATTATAAATAATAGACTACTATACAGAATAGACTACTATACTATCCTATACAGGATACGAGAAGTTCGACACTATTAAATTTCAAATTAAATGGAACTTAATACCAAATTTACAACTATATATTATAAAAAAATTAATTTTGTAACTCAATACGATTTACAACATTAACTAAGTTAAATTTTATTGTTGTTGTTTGCCTTACTGGCTACGGAGAAAGTTAAGACGTCGTATTTTCCGTACGTCAATACTGAATCGTAGAAATGTATATATATATATATATATATATATACATGATTGTTAAACCATCTGAGAGATGGCATCAGAAAATGCTTCTTACATCGGGGGGAGGGAGTGATCTAGTATGTGTGGGTGCTCACATACAGGATCTACAATTTAACAGTGGTATTCAAACCACGTGGTGACGATGTCCTGGAACATCTGAGCACCAGACATAGATTACGCATCATTTTTCGATGGGGTCCATCCATCTACTTGACATGCCCAATAATGCTCAGCTTCGATGTTCTGTTGGGTCTTACAACTTTGGTTCGCTTGTCGGCTTTAGTTTCAAAGTTTTAGATATTTTTGCGTTATTGACAGTCATAATACTATAGAATTACTCAAAAGAAAGAAATCACATTCAATATGGTTAAAATACACAGCATAAGATATTCTCCGTGAAAACACTAATTAAGAGATTATAATTGGGCATTAAAGAAACGGCTACTGGTTATATAATGCTTGAGTTGATATATTTAACTCAAAACATCAGGACAAAACTGCTACAAGTGTACTTTATATTTGGAAATTGTAATTTCATTTGTTTTCCTCTCTATGTATATGCCAATAGAGTGAGCTGCTGTTGACGTAGCACTTTTTTAAATTGAAGATCGAGTTTTTTATATGGTTGCCAAGCGATTTTTTGTATACCATATCCTGAATGGCGCGGATTGGCTTCCAGTGATGACAAAGTTATCGAGTGATTATATAAATAGTGGCTTTTCTTTTCGATAAGAATCTCATTTTTTGAAGGCTGATTTTCCTTCATCGTAAAGCTCTTGTGCACTGAGTCTAAAATAGGTTTCAATTTTGAAATCTTTTTAGGTATGAAATATATACAGATATCATGTAAATTTGCAAGATATATTAAAAAGGTTCATTTAATTTAATAAATCGAATTAATAATACAAATGGATTATTAAATATATTATAGTCGGATCCTCAGTAGTTTAACGTTCTTCAAAATATTTATATGCTAATTACATATTAAAATCTCATTCGAAAGTTTCGAGGAAACATAAATGCTGACTCTGCATAATATTGATCTTAATCTATTTTATTGGCAGAGGAACATGTCACAGTAAAGAAACTATTTGACGCCGACAAAATTTGAGGATCATTCTCAATTTATCGAAAGAGTGAGAGTTCTGTACTCAAAACGTGATTCAAAATGCTAGGCATCAGTAGTAAATTGCAATCCAAATAATATGAGTTACCAATCAGTTTCAATCTATGATAATTAATTATTATCATAGATTATAATATAATATATGATAATATAATTAATAATTAATAAAGTAAGTATAAGATCTGATAGAAGTATAAAAATCACCCCTTCTTTTGGTGAAATAAAGCTACACAAATGCAGACGTAGGTGTTATGTCTGTGTGAAGAAAAATGAAATTTTATGCGTTGAAATGTCCTAATTTCACCTCATAACATAAATTTGTTGTTCAATTTTAGCGTTTTCTTATCGTTTTTGATATATGCGCATAGAAGGCTTTGATAGATTTCATATTTTCTTGTTCTACTTATTTAGTTAATTATTAATATAAGATCAATGTAGGTTTCTTTCTCGGAGAGAAAGAAAAAAAATTGTTTTTTTTTGTCTTTGGTAGCAACTTTAGAATTGATAGTTATCATACAATTTCACAGTTCTTGCTTTTCACTGAGTATATTGTACTGTTGCTCGTTTGGTCGACTGGAAATCTGTTCTAGCTGATTTTTCTAAAGCCACGGTACGAATACTCTGCAAGAGGTATAATTCCTACATTTGATGACATCCTCGATGACGCCACTAATGTAAATGTTATGAATGAAAAGTTATAAGTAATAAAACAAATGATTTAAGACTAAGTTATGCCAGAACCGCCGGAAATCTGTATGATTAAGAATTCTTCTAGGTACGATCAAAGTTTGTCCATACTATTTTACAATAAAGTGTCGAATTTGATTCTCAATGCTTCGTTGTAAAACTTGTTTTACAAAAAATAATACACATTATTTTTGTATGACATACGGAGAAAAATTCGTTACAGTTGTTAGTAGTGAAATGAAAAGTCGACTATTACGAATAGGCATCTGCGTATGTGTATCTTACAGATATTACGCGCAGATTTTGAAGTTAATCTACAATTACCATGTCAATATATAAAATGATTAAATTAATCGTTTTCACCTTGTGTCGTTCAAAAAATAATATGCGTATTTTGTTTGGAATAGATAATTTCAAATTCGGTTTTTGACATGGCTCCTTCAGTTACAATGCTCTATTACACGAATGCGTGAAATAGGGCCTATTTCACACTAAATATACGATTTACTATTATTTTTCGCGATGACAAAATACAAGACATTTTATACACAAAATGTGTATACAATGCGCGCGAAAAGCATTTCGAGTTCAATTTGTGATGCTATATCCTAATATTCGATAATCATTTAAAATTTTGTATGTTTACAGTATGTTGTGGAGCTTATTCTAATTTTGATGATCTTGTTTCAAACTATCATAAAACTTCCGACAACGTAGAAGAAACTTCCAAAGAGACACAACAACTCAATTTATTCATTGCCAGAAGATTTCATAAATTAATAGATCTTTGCTCTAATAAACCTTACTCAGATTTATATTATCGACTATTGGTTTATGAACTTCTTTATTTATGGAATGCCATTTCTTCGTGCTCTGTTGAAACTTGGCAAATAATTTTATCAGGTTTGTATCGGTTTTTGAAAGTTATTATATTTTATTGGTGTGTGATGTTTAAGTGCATTTAGGATCATTTGAAGATTCCTAAAATTAATTCATTTAGTTTTTTGATATTCTAAATTTTACTGTCAAATCGATTTCTGTAAAAACGTAAAGTGTAAACATAGAACATATGGCTAGATTAAAATTTCAAATGAACATAAATTTATAACATCAATTTATTGATAATTATAAAAACTTTTTTCTATAAATTGTTTATAAAAGTAATCAATTTTTGTCTAATGCTTTTGGTTAAGAATTTAGTGTGAATCAAAATTAATCATAAAGATGAAATATTTTTATATAAAAAAAACCACAAAATATTGAATTATTGTAAATTTATTACAATTTCTTAGATAAGCATCATTATTATATTATATATGTAAGAAAAATTTGAAAAAAGATAATTAATATGCAATAATAATAGTATTAATGTGATGTTTTTCGGGTTGTACATTAATTGCGCCAAAAGATTATTTTATGTTTTTTAAATTACAAACAATATTTTTTTTAATCTTTCCAGTACAATAGTATTATATATATTTATGTATTTGTAGTGAATAATATCGTCTTTACGATTATCATATTTATAAAAACAAAACCACCTAATGTACTGTTTGAGATTACACGAATTTTTTTTGGAGAAGAAATACTTTATGTTTCTCTTATTTGACTTCCGTTAAAGCGCACATTTTCAGCGGACAAGAATGGCTTTGTGGAGTGTTGGAGACTTTCGATTACGCTTTTTGCACATATAATAGCGTGCTTTTTGTGAAAGAAGGGTAAAGATAGCAAAGCAAAGAAAGTTGAAAAGCCAAAAGTTTTAAGTGATTTGTTAGCAAGGCAAGATAAGTTTGTAAAAAAAATTAAAATCAAAATCGTCTGTCCTCGTTTTGCGAGGGCAAAACCGACGAGCGTGGGACATCCTCTTGTTTATTAGGGTCAAAATTGAAAGAGATACAGGTTTACAACGATTAGAAAAGCAACAAAAGTTTGCGACTCAAGAATTAGTATACAACGTAGTAAGCAGAATGCATATTACCTCAGCAGAATTTTAGCGAGTAAGCGAGAGAAGTAAACAACATTTTCAAAAGTAAAGTATTTCAAAATCGTTGCATTTCGGTTTCATACGCAGATACCTGAATTTCACGTTTCTGGTAGCGGGTTTTGCGCTTTCAACCTATTTCAGCGAAAAACGCTTAGCTGTGTTTCTACCAATGCCGGCACTAATGTTTTTGTTTTAAAAAATAAAACAATAAATTCTCAACCAACTGAATATATAATTACGAATAACAAATTTTCATATCATGATTTTTTCAATAAAAAGTATCTTTTTTGTTAACTAAAATTGAGCTTGATTTACCTTACGAATACACAAGGCTTTTATAGATAATAAAAACACGCAAAGTTATTTCAACTGATGACCTTGAATGCAAATTGGAAAAACAAGAATTCCCTATTAAAATGTGCAAGTTATTTTCTTTCAGAAAATAAATTTTATGTATAAGATATAAATTTGAATATAAATGGAAATCTGTACCAATTTTTTATTAATACAATTTTAATACACAAAATAATAATTAATAAAATAATTTCATTTCTTCTCAAAAACATATATAACGCAACTGTAATAAATTTTCGATTTGTTTCAATAACGAGTTTCAGATTTTTTTAACGAACTTTCCAATCGCGAAATTAGTAGAAATGAACCATGTGGATACTAACTTCACTCGGGTGAAGCCAAGAAGAATTCAATAGAGCGTTTTACCCCGTGAATTTACAAGTAGAAAGCCCTTTAGACGGTGGTCCAGAGGGCTCGTGTAGTTGACGGCGGTCAACTTACACGATTTTCGTAGCGAGAATCATGAATTGGGCGGTACTCGAATAACTAACTTGCCGAAAATCTCGATAAATTCGAGAAAGTTATTCGGGAGTATTTACCGAGCGGTGAAGGGGCACGCTGTTAAACATGCATTCTAGTGTCTACCGCGTATTGCTAGCGATCAAGTTTTTTACTCACAAAATTTTCAGACCACGAGTACAGCACGGCGCGGTCGCTTTGGCGGCGTTAGCTTTGTGGTGCGCGAGCAGCTTTTGATAGCTGTTTTTTGAATGATTTCAAACATGTTCAAAATATAAAACTAACAAAAAACTATAGATTTAAATTTATAATTAAACATTTGTGGAGTAAACAATTATTCACATAAATTTTTCTCACACTTGCATTTTTATATTTATTCAAATATTCAAAAATTTGGATAGATCACTTCCGAAACTTGCAACTTTTCTCGCGTTTTTTGGTAAAACAGCATCTTTTTGTTTACTTGTTTTCTCGTCTCTGCGAATTTAAAATATGTTTTTGTCTGCAATGCTAACAAAACTTTAATGTAGAGAAACACCGATGGATTCAGCTGACGAAAATTGGCTTTCAAATGGCGATAAAAATCCTCTAGACCATTCGTAATACGAACATTTCCAATTGATTTTTGAGTTTACAATGATGGTGGATACGGTGCATTTTCATCAATATAAGATGCCAAAATGTAGTTACAGGCTTCCAACAGAAGCTTTTCATTAGGACCTTCTTAATACTAAATGATTACTGGTTTTCTATTTGAATACCTCAGAAAGAGAAATACTTTCTTGAGTTTGAAAATTGATTCCTGTGCATTAAACATACCATACAGAGAATGTTAATTTTTTATTTAAAAACAAAAAATAAAATCGATGATTAGTTGAATGATTACTTCAAATTATTTAAAGTGAACCCATTTAGATTAGTTGTTAAGACAGAGTAGTAAGAAATCTAGCACAAACCAGTATCAACGAAAATTTCACTTAGAAGAAACTTTATTTCAAAATTTTACAGTGCCAAATGTAAATGATAAATTTAAATGACATGTTTTCGCACCACCTCATAGTTGCGATCGGCATAACTATTCCACTCGCTCACGCATGCACACACACCACGCAGAGTCTGGTCAATCGTCAGATCTTATGATTAAGAAAATCCCGTCGACGACGCTCAACAATATAAACATGTGCTAACCAAAACAAATAGAGATAATATTACAATAATTCGAATTTATTATTAGTGTTTTTTCTCTAAAGGATTAAATTTAAACTTGAATAAAAGTTTCATCATATTTTAAATGTCAACTATTTGTATAATATATCAAATTTAATTATTTTTTTTATTGCGTGTCAGAGTCTTAAGAGATTCAGACATGATAATCAGATAATATATAAATACATTAAAACCGAAATGATGAATATAATAGTAATTCTGAGTAGTTTAGGAGAACGTGTGATTCCTCGCTGCATTTATCGCAGGCACTTCTTCGTAGCAAGCAGTTACCAATTAAACAGACAAATTAATAATTTACACAAAACATACAATAAAATGGAAGTCTGAGACCATTAAAATGAAAAAAATATTGGGATTACTCAATAATACCGACGCAGTTGAATATTTTATAAAGACGTTGTTTATTTAAATCTGGCGGCATACATGGTTTCACAAAAAGTGCCCGAGGTCAGGTACAGAGCGAGAATTTATACACTGCTTAATGAGTTCCGAACAACAATAAAACTAGGCAGTTACTAGAAAGGTGTTCCATGTTAAATGTTATCAACTTGTGATTGAAGTTATAATGTTGGTTATTAAATAATATCTAATATTGTTTACATCAACAGAAACTTATTACTAAAGAGAAATAAACTATTAAAATTATTTCAAATTGAAGTTTCAATACATTAAAATTTGTAAGTCACTAAATCTAACTCACTTCTGTATTTAACTGAATAATTTAAGTAGTCCTAGCAACACGGATGTCTCCTTCAGTATGACGTTAGTTATTTATAACTTCTTATTACAGTGTTCTAATTATCGCGGTCTGCGAGTGGATTTGGGACCGCTAAGTATGCAAAATTTTAAATTTAGCCTTAGTTTGTGTTGGGCGAGATATACAAATACAGTAAAACACAGCGAGTTAGACAATCACAAAGTACGATTCATTAGGTGATCCGCAGATTTCTAACGATAAAAGCAACTAAGATAAACATAATGACGTAAAGATTTTATTGTAACATAGGAATAATGTATCTTTGCAGGACTTCTCGGATGAATCCAGCTGAGTGACCTGAATTTCTCGCTTGACATTTAGTGCCAGCAGTTACCGAAGTAAGATGAGGCGTGCCACCTTGTTGGCGTTGGACAATTTATTTCGAAAGATGATGCGACAGGAGATCGCGTTGTGATCCTTGGGCCTGTCGACAAGGTCCCATGGCTTGTTTGCCATCAAGCTTCTGGTGTCCTTGTAGATGGGCTCGGCCATTCATCCTTTCCTCTACCCTCCAAGGCATTGCTGATGGGCATCTCGACAGTATTCATCATAACGCATTCTTCTTCGGCGGAATGAAGTACGTCGTTTTCGTTGGCTTGCTCTGGGAGGCATTCTTCTTCTTAGTCGTCATTTGCGTAATCAACTACCGCACCTTCTCAGCAATGTTTTTTGGGAAGACCTCTCCAATCAATTTTTATTATTTTAAGTCTTCTACGTATTCTTTTTACTACCGGTCCAACAATACCTTTCCCTACTCTCATGGTCCTGTTATCTGAGGGTTGGTTATTGAAACGGCGAGTCTTTGTTTGGCTGCTGGCTGATCTGGAGGTTGTTGTTGAGACCTGAATCTTCTGGGGGATTCAAGACACTGGCGTCCATGATTATTTCAATGATGGTACAGCTTTTTGGTGCGGAATGCTACTCGCCTTCGTGCAGCATCGCGTTTTTCTGTGGGGGCTTGCGCGGCTGAGCTGGGCTGGCTCTTGTCGAGGAGATGACGTTTCCTCGAGGAAACGTCGAGGAGGATTCGAGGAGAAACTCGAATCCTCCGCTCGTCAGGTATTCAGATGTGTAGCCTTTAAATTGGTCACTGTACCTAATGAGAGATCTTGGGATTCTCCTGGATTCGAACTTTCCCTTTTTCGGTGACTTATCCAGGACGAAGACCTGCTCGTCCTGGATTTTGTTCAGATGTTCAGTCCATGGTTCAATTAACGTGTTTTTGTCTGACAGCGCCTTCGTGACGCATCAGTTCCGTACTTAATTTGCCGTTGCCATTGTTTCGGTCTGGAGCGATGATGGTAGATTTGCATCGATTTGCATATATCGTGCTGTTTTGATAACGTGCGATTCTTTCACTCTGCTACGCCATTTTATTGCAGTGTGTGCGGGATCGTTGTGCGATGCAAGATTCCCGAAGCTCTGAGCAGTTTGTTTATCTTTTTATTTATTTATTCATTTATTTCTCGCCGTCAGTTTAAAGGCCTGTGATTTTCTTTTCCAACAAGTTTTTGACGGTATTTTTGTAGTCTCTGAAATTTTGGATCTCTTCGGTCTGACTTCGAAGAAAATAGACCATGCAAAGCCAGCTGCAGTCGTCTATGCATGTCACAAAATATCGCGCGTCTTCTAGCGATTGTGTACGCATAGGTCCACTGAAGTCTAAATGAGCCAGCTCGAGAGATTTCGACGAAAAGTTTTTCCGTTCTCCGAACGTGCCATTCGACATTATTCCGACGATGCAAGATGCGCATTCAATTTTGTCAACTGCAATCTTAGTTTTCAGACCGTTCGTTATTCCTTGATATGCAAGCAGTAACAGGTTGCGTATGTTTAGGTGATCTAAGTGAGTGTGTCTTGTCATAACGTCCGTTTTCAGTGTTTTGCACTTCACCACTCTTATCGGTCACTGTTGTGCACAAGTTTATGAAAGAAACTTCGTTGTTACGATCCCCTGTTATCGCAATAGAGATAATGCTCGATCTTAAACCCCGTATGTATAGTGTTGTAACTGAATGAAACCGAATCAAGGCCCTGAAGTCAGGCGCAGTCTTTTGTTCCTCGGTCACTGGCGTCACCCACGGTTGCCATTTGCGTTTCTTTTGCTTTTTCGCAAGAAGAAGGGTTGTGGTGGAAAGAAATCAAACGTCACTGAATTTCTCACACATTTGCCTACTTTATTGTTACTGTCCAATGTCAGATCCCACGCGAACACAGTCTTTGGAGGTTACAATCTTGGGTATGCTCAGCAGCACTCGGCTCGCCTAAGCGACATTTCCGTCACAAGGAAGGTATGGAGTCGATCGCCGGCGACTCGGACGCTCATATCATGAGAGTTTGACAATCGCGATTATATCGTCTTCCGTCCAACTTGGCTGAAATCCCAGGCTAAGACTCGTTGTTTTCGTGTAATTTCAAACTTTGGTCTAAATCACTATTTATGTCCCTTGGCACACCTACAATATGTCATATCGCGTGAAATGATGTATCAGAAGTTGATTTACCAGATCCCATGGCGTTACACAATTCCACATGAAATTGTCTTCATATTTACTTTATGTGCGACCAAAAGGAAAAATTAAATAACATATAAATATATATAACATTAATAAATTAAATATTTAAACATATAATATATAAACGCTTGTCAATTACATTACTGACCTTTCATACCTGCTTTGCTGCAGTGACTCATTGGAACGCGACCGCCATTAAATCTTCTTCTTGGGTTACGCTCAGAAACCTAATTGACGCTTTAGACTAACTTTAGGTTATCGAATCAAACGCAGGATTTCGAGAACTTCATATAAGCTGTATTCAAAATACTTCATACCCCACAAACAATAAGTCAATGAAATCGGAATATCTGGCAACGTCTGCTACTGAGATTGACATAAGTTCATGGCTATTTTACAGCGTAAAAATGTTGTCTGGGTTATTTGCAATCACGATATGCACATCATCTTGTCCGAGTACTTGCGTTGCTGTGCTCTCTGAGAGTTTCAATTTTCTGCTGTTGGCAATCGTGTTCGTTAACGCATTTTCGTTGTATCATAAGTGCAAAGTGCTCATAGACTCCATGTACCAAAGACCGCTATTGCGTTCCGATTCACACACACTTTTCACAAGTCAACCACAATGATTTGTTTTGTCCATTTCATCTTTGTCTTTCGCGTTTGCACTTTGTTTGTGACAGCAAACATTTTGTTTGCGGCCGAGCTTTTGACAGAAGTCGCACTTATATCAGTGTTTTTTCTTTTGTTCGCATTGCTGTCACTTGCACCGTCATCGCCTTCGCCGCTTTCACTGTCTTTTGTGCCTTTTTTTGTATCTTCGTCGGAATCTATTCGTCTTCTTTGTTTAGCTCTTTGCAAATATGGCGATATTTCTGGTATCAATCGATTTCTGGATCCATGCGTAGTGTTCATAGGCTAGGTTGTGTTCCGGCGAGGATTCTCCACCATTTTTGTTTGGCTTACAGTCTGATTACGACTTCAATTTTCGTCTTTACAACGCATTATACTGTGTTATATACTGCCTGGACCCATAACTTTTTGGGTGAGGTATACGAACGCAGTGAAACACAGCGGATTGGAGAATTACGAGTGCGATTTAACAGGCGATCCGAAAACTACCAATGATATAAAGCAATTGAGTTAAAAAGTAATAACGAAAATACTTTAGGTATAATATGGGGGAAATACAGTGATGCCAACAAAAGAATTAATGTATAATTAAGCACGATCATTGAATAACTGGCAGTTTGATTACTGCGTCTGTGCAGAAGTAATTCTCCAGGTATGGTCCCTGCTGACTTCAAAACTAAAAAAGAGAGAATGACTAATTCTTTCGGCCAAAACTGAAAATCGAAAAAACACAACAGAGCATTAATTAGTGATCTAGTTAAAGTAGAATACTTGCGACTTTTCAGTGATTTAAGGTTCCGTACATTTTCTTTATTTTATTTGATCGAAATTTAAATTTTTCAAAATGATAGTTTTAACGTTCCTTAATAATGAACATTAGAAAAAACAGCGGATTTTTATAATAAAATACATATTCGTAATTATGAAACATAATTACTTTATTGCTGTGCTTTATTCATAAACCTATTTTAATTTTTCTTGCACAAAACACTAGAAAGGTTCACAAGTGATTCATGTAAATTATAAAGATAAAAGTGGAAAAAAGGATTTTTAAAGCTTTCAATACTCATTATAAGCGAAAGTACATTTTATTTTATTGCACAAGCCTAGTAATTTACAAATTATTCCAATAAATTTAATATTCGTGAATGATTAGGATAAGAAATGTGCCATCTTGGAAAACACGTAGTAAACCCTACTATTCTGGATATTAAGGAACAAAGATGCTATCTCGAAAAGTGAACTTAATTTATTAGATGCGTAGTGGTACCGAATCGGAACTGAAACTTTCATGATTTAGGGTGGTTGTAAAGCAACCTTGTACTATATCAAAGCATTTAAAGCGAACGCTTTATATCAGATGTTTTCGATATTTTAAATCTGTTTTTAGAAATGCATTGTAGATATCTGATTTCTTTATAATTAATATCGTAGATTTTTTAAAATTAAAATTGAAATTTGAATGGATTAACGTAAAATTTTCCACAATATTGTTGATAAGAATTAATGAATATTCCTTATTTTATATATTACATAATATTTTAATGAATATTTTTCTATTATTTTAGAATGTGAAAACAATCAAAATAGGGAGGAACCAATGGTTGGATTGCGGAATTTGATTCAAGGGTCTGTCAATGCACATCTTGGAAAGAAAAATGAATCTATCAAATTGTACCAAAATTGCCTCCAACAACGAAGTTCAAATGATTCCTTTGATCATCATATAAGTGCATTTGCACTATATGAACTTGGAACATTGTTATGCAATGACAATGTACGTTTTTATTATTTTATAGAATAATACGAAAACGTTGCTCTTCAGAGTAATTCATATGAATAATTATTGGTTTAGTTTGATAAAAAATAACTTCAAATCGATATAAATGATAACTCGACATTATAAATTATTTTATTAGTTGACAAACTATGACGGAGCTTTAGTTCAATCTTAGGACTATTTTAATGTTAAATTATATATGAACAATAAGAATGACGATCAATCATATTTAGAGTTTTGTGTGTACGCATATAATAATTGTTAATTGTTTCAATTCTCTCATTAAAATTGAGTTTGTAATTGAATGGCATTAAAAAATTAAGTCTTGATGATGTGAATCAATATAACATCATAAATGAATTACGATTATTTCAATAATATAATTTCTTTCTTTTTGAAAAAATGGTTACGTCTAAATTGCATCCATTCACATAGTGTTTTCTTATGAAAAATAATTTTCGACAATATTGGTATATGCAAATTAATAATCATCCTTTAGAAGGATTTACAGACCAACAGAAGACATTTTAGACAAAGAATTTTTTATGTTATAAAAAACTATTGAACTACATACAAAAAATATATTTAGTCTTATATTCTATAATTTAAGATGACACACAAAACATATAATTGCATGCCACAAGTATATCAAAGCCTCGCCATGTTAGTTTTACATTACTGTCATGTCATATTAACAGTTTAATTGAAGTGAATCCAGGCAATATCAGGCTGCAACAATATGTAGCTTTATGATAGTCTTACGATATTCATTTCATTAATTATTTTTTTTCAATAAAGTATTCCCGTGACTATATTCCGTTAATAATTTATCTATTAGTGTACTAATAGATAAGTGTAAAGAAAATTATTTTTTTTTTACACAGGCTACAATCAAGTTTCATTGTTGAATGTCTTTCGAAATATATCTCGAAAAAAATACTCATGTCAAATTTTGCAACAAACTATTTAGTGATTCCCAAATTCAAGCCTTACTCCTACGGCGCCCGAGCAGAAGAAGGTGCAGCCTTCTAAAATCATACATGAAATTTATTGTAACTTGAACTTTTCTTGTAAATTCAAAAAGTTGAAGGCCCTGTTTCTGTTTATCTATGCTTTTTTGAAAGGCTTCGAAAACTTTTATGTGAAATGAGTACGCATTTAATACCATATCCTGCATCCTAATAGCGATCTGAAATTTTGCAAAAACCTGCAGAAGATTATTAAGCAGACCAACCATGATTAAGTCCTCGATAATCTATACGTCAATGAAGTGCAACTTAATAATTAATTAAATTTAATTATCATAATTAATATCGAAGAATCAGTATATTATATGTAGGAAAAGCCGATGCTTGCGGATGCAAGAAATAAAGATCGAACTTGTTCAGTCTTAAAAGGATTATCGAACTTTGGTTATGTTTTAATTTTTTGCTGCAAAGATAATACTTGGCACATAGATCATAGCCAACGATGATGAAAAATTATTAATATTTTTTTATGCCTTTATCGTATACGTTCGTTATCTCTTTTATTTAAGTTTGTTTTAATTAAACAATATGATGGTTTACGAAAGTTGAATTATTTGTTTAATCCCTACATTCATGAAGTTGAAATAACGTAAAAACTTTAACGTTTTTATTAGATTTAAATAATGTGAATAAATAACTGTTTAATAATTACTTTAAACACATTTTGAGATAATTCCAATAAATTGTTATTAACATTTTATCGGTAAATATCAAACTCAGCAATTTCAGTTTCACTTAAAGTTTTAGTTGAATTAGTTTCATTGCCATGTTCACCTAAAAATCCTAATCTTTTTTTAAATAAATTCATCATAATGATGCATTTTAGTTAGTTAAAGCATGATCAACTTTTTGTTAATATTTAGAAGATATTCATTGGTTAAAAATTCTACCTTGTTCGTCAATGCATTCGTTTCACGAGCATTATGAAAATAATCAAAATGAGCAAAATGAGCAAAATGAAAACCTTAGCTTTTGAAATGCTTTTTTTTGTTGAATAAAGATTATTCAAAGTAACTTAATATGAAAGAGTATTAAATATGATTCTTATAATTAATTTTTCTGTTTTTAATAAAAGCCGCAAATATAAGTGAAACACGAGTTTTACGAACAACAAACTATGTGAATTGTTTTATGTTTGCAAAACAAATGCTAGAACTGTTTTATTTTTATAAATCTTAATAAAAATATGAACAAGCGAACTAAAATCTATTGATATCAAAATGTGTGTAAAACTAGTTAGTTTTTTCAATGTATACGCGAAAAATGACCTATGATTCTTCTGTTTTTTGAGAAAAAAACATTTTTTCTTTATATTCTATG
>JABFQD010002394.1:0-15337 GCA_022817045.1 Psix sp. ZL-2020
CATTTAGTAATCATACCTTTAGCTATTCAAACAAATCAGATACACTTAACGAATTGTTAGATTTTTAAAATGAACATTTTGATTTAAAAATAAGTAAAATAGTAATAAGATAATAATTACCTTCAATCCGCCTTGGTATCCTTGAAGAATATTTAATTCTAAATCTAATTTCCTAGATTTTAGTACGATTTTCTCCTTTTGTCGTCTGGACATGATAAAACCTGGAATTCAATAATAAAATTAATCGATAAAAATAATCATATAAGAATAATCAGGATAGTGAACAAGCAAGAAAATTATAAGGCATATAGCACGTTGATCTCAGATGGAAACAAAACCACGATGAAACTATGCTTCTATTTTTCTCGCCTAAACACAATTAGTAATTTCTTATAAATTTTAAATCAATTTTTAGGATTTCTTGTTCATTATGATAAAATTCTTCAAACCATCATTCAATTTGAAAAAGTCTTAGTAACCAGTTTTTCTGAGATAAATGTACAGAATATGATTATATTTAAATGTAATTTGTATAATTAAATCCCAATATTTAATATAATGAATGTAATTGCATCCTATTAATACATTTTAAAATAGCACTGATCTCACAGTGTTTTTTTTTATTTAGAGAAGCAAAAACTTTGAAGCTCAACTGTCAATTTTCGTACGCGACTCTTCAAAAGTTCAGGATCATACACAAACAATACACTGATAATAATCATTATTAACTCAACTAGTCAAAACGTGGGAATATCTTATTTGTCATAACGAATCTGTCTAAAAAATGAATTAAATTTTTTGACAATTTTTAGCATGACATTCCTCAACTATAAAAACAACATTATGTCTTTGCATCTACCTTTCAATTATTTTTTTATTTTAATGTGATTGTGGAATAAATATCAAACATCACGCGTTTGAATATATTAAATCCTCGAAATAATAAATAAATATCAAATATTAAGCGTTAGTTTATCGATTATAATCTATGTAAGTAGGACTTTATACAAAAAACTTTTCTTAAATTATTATTTATCGTGAAGTGTTCTTGATATTACGTTTAAATATGATAGTGAAGTGATATGAAGTCCTTATAAGCTCGATTTTACATAAAAAACGTTTTTAAAATGGGTATGTCATATAAGAGAAGTTTTTTGAATCTTACCTTGTATCGAAATGTCCTCAAAATTACTATTCATTATCAAAAAAAGTCCTTAAATACAATATTAAATGCAAAATTATTGCTCGCAATTGCTTCTTTATAAAATATTCTTATTGTTTTTATAGGTATATTTAAAAGATTATGTTGGAATAGTGTGAAAGCCTTCATAATTATTATTATTTTATTAAAATTTATTCTAAAAAATTCTTTTAAATAATGTTTTTGTCTCCGAAATACTGGTTTTTTTAAATATCAGCAATTATCGGAACATTCGGTTTTGAAATAGTGTTGATATCTAAATTTTGGCCTCAAAAGGCTTTTCGTTGTATGAAACTTGAACAAAAAATCTGTCAAATCAACATTTAAAGGACAAATTTCTCAAAATGATGGTTTCGGCCTTTTCAAAATTATATAACTTTTTTGAGATTAAGGGTGAAGGAGACAACCTAACGCATAAATAATGAGTTTTTTAATTTTTGTTTGTATATTTTATACATTTTTTTCGAAAAAAAAAATAAAGAAAACTTAATAACTCGTTACAAAGGCATCCTTTGAACCAAACTTTTATGTTGAAATTACTTTCCTATGTGCGCAAGGCTCTTAATCAACAAGGACAGGGCCCGTGAGAGAGTAATTACAGCTCCGATAAATATAATTTAGAAATTCAATCGATTTTAAAGCAGCTTAATCTCGGCACTATTTCTGTGCACGCTATTTGTAAATATGCGCTATCGCAATATATGAGAAGGGGCCTAAATGGCCTTACTTATGGTTTTGATTAACGACAAAGTTGCGATCTTGTTTGGAATTCATTTTGTGCTTAAAAAGTTGCTTCATTTTGTTTAGCTAGTCTTTTTATTTTCGACATTTTGTTTCTGTTAAGCGTTATTCTGCACGTGAGAGCTTTCCATCGAGGGTACGCCAACATAATTTCTTATTTTGCGTTTCATGAAAGTTTTGCATCCCTTTTTGCGTTTGAAAGTTGTTCGCATGGCATAGAGACTTGCGATGAAGGTACATTTATTGCGTGAATCAATTCCGCGAAAACCGTGTCAATAGTGGCGCGTCGGCAAAGTCGCGTTTTTCAAGTGTAGTAGCGATCGAAATTGTATACCATAATTCATATGTCAACCATATTAAAAGAATCTTAATAAAGTTAAAAGGGTTTACTTTAATTGGATTGTGCACGTGTTTCATAAATCTTCATAGCGTTACAAAATTAGTGACAGATTAAAATTGCTAAATTTATTATTTGAGTATTGATGCTTTCCGAATTTAATTAAGGGTTTTCCCGCGTTTAGTAAAACGCGGGATCCTTGCAATTTTTATTCTGAATAACCTTCCACCTAACTCCTGTTGTCGAAATTATCGCAAAACATTAGAAATACAGTCTAAAGCCAACGAGGATAGAACTCAATGAAAAGGTAAGAGCAAATTACGTAATCCTGTAAAAATCAAACATAACCTAATTCGACCAAATAAAAGTGTGTTGATCCGGTATAAACTAAGACTCTCAGTGACTCATTTTCAATAAAAATATTTACGAAAATACGATGATCTACTTCTGAAGCGCAAATACCACCTCATACGCGACCTCTGATATTGCCGTCTTCTAAAATAAATTCATTTTGTTCAACTTTATCTATAAATTTTGTGACATAATTTTTGACCCCAGCGACTAACGAATAAATTTCTCACCTTATTCGTTTTTCGATTTTATAGTTTTCGTACACGTAAAAATTCATTTTGTCACGCCTGGTTTTCCACAGGCATAACAAATTATTTTCAATGGTTTATCGCAATTGAAAAAACGATGACCCTCTCATAGGCAATTCCAACATAAAAATACAGTTGGCGGTTTCTCGGTTTAATTTTCTGGACGAACATATGCTGAATCGTCACTCAATTCACTTTCAGAAATTAATTCATTCAATATCTCATTATTTTCGATTTTATGCTTGTCTTTTTCGGTCGGCTTATTGTTTTTATTTTCCTTTTATTTACTTTCGTTTGAACTTATTGTTTTGTTAAGCTTCCGAACGCTTGTTTTGTTTTTATCATCATTAATATTTATTACCGCAATATTATTTTCAAATTTTCCTTTAGTTTCTTTAATTGATTTTGTGGCTATTAAATATCACTATGAAATGTATTATATATTGTTTTCTTTACAAAAGCTGCTTCGGGGAATAATGCTCTACGTGTATTATTCGGGGAATGATAATTTTGGCATGATCTTTTGCAAGCTTCATATAATTTACCCTAAGTTTTCAATTCGTAAATGTATTAAATTTATTGCGCCCAATTTTCATGTTATATTCCAGATTTAAATTTTTATATGTTGAAATGAATTGTTCGTTAAGTGACAAGCGGATCCAAAAAACGCATTATATATCTAAACCACGTTATAAAATCAACAATATTTTTCTTAGGCCCTTGCGTTTGGTTTTCAAATTCTTCACGTACGCCCAACTGAAAATTAACATCTCCGAATCTAACTCTAAAATGATCTTGGAAATCACTCCAAGATCGCCAAAGGTGATTTTCGAGTGATACCAACGTAGTGTATCTCCGTCAAGCAAGTCCGAAATCGCTTAGAGTAATTTGCCGAAACTCAATTGTGTGCCTCTACGTTTTTTCATTGATTGTTATCAAAAATTCTTTCACGCCTAATTCCCTTTTTGTATCAGAGCCGGTGCATTTAATTTTCTCACTATAAACAACTTTACGAAAATAAATGCGAGAAATATTGCCTAAAGTACTGCCGAAGTGACGTAATGATATATTTAACGAGAAACCAGCATTACCGTCGCCACCCGTATACGAACGACAAGTTTCAAAGCCACTATAATCTTCGATATCAGGACCTGAAATTGTATTTAACTGTACACGCCACCGTCAATTAACTGTACTAGAAGTGGCCGGTGCAAACGGATCTCCTCTGAGAGTTCCGAAACTCACACAATGAGCACGTCGTGATGCAGTATCAGAGCGTATGTCACCCCTATTTAAAACACTACAATCGCTGCGCAGTCATCGTGGCGTCGGAACATCTTCACGCGTCGAATGCGATTCTTTTTCATTATCTTTGACTTCTTCATTTTCTTCCGGCCAATCATCCTTATATCAAACAATCATTCGGCCAAAAATAAAACGATTATAATATCGCACAATTCTCTCGCAAACGGAAGCGTAATTACCCTTATCAGATAAGCCGCATTCGAAACAGGTGTGATCTGACAAATATCCGCATCTGTGAACCAACCGCGAAGGTTATTTTCATTCCCGTACTCGGCATTTTTGAAGAATCCTACCTTGTTAAATTGCTGTTCAAAGATCTTCGTCTCCAAAAAGGTGCTCAGGTTTGGTCGGCTCACTCACAACACAATCCGGTAAGCACCATAATTATTATAGGGCATAAGTCCTACTTATACCCAATTAGGTCACGCATACGACTAATTATAATTGGGCGGCAATTTTGATTCGATTTCCAGTATTAAAAATGATATTAAATGAATATACAATTAAAACACAATTACAATATAAAATTCGGATAAAATAAAATAGTCAGACAAAGTCCTCAATCGAGCTTAGATCGCAAAAACAAAATTCAATAATTTGACTTAAATTAATAATATAGAATAAGATTTAGCAATAATATCACAAATATTAACAATATTTTATCCAATTGGTAACATATAATTAGAGAATTCCTTAGACAGTAGGGTTTTGCAATTGATAACACTTCTCACCAACGCGTGCAACGTTTTCATATCGAAGCGTTTACATAACAACTGTCGTAAACTTGCTTATTGGTGAAATCAATAGATTACTGATTTGATAAGAAGTTGCTATCACTGTAGAAGAATAGCACCACGTGCAGGAGGATGTCGGGCGTTTCTGTAATGCTATATGCAACCGCATACAAAACTTTGGTGAAGAAAATATAAACTAGTAAACAAAGTTACTGGACAAGATAGTTCGAACCCTGTTCCCACAAAATTTGGTGATTACCTGCTCTGCAAGATCATTTTGAGTTGTTGAAAATCGTTCAAAGGATCGGGAATATTAAGACCTCGGGACTGGATAGCTTACTTAACGTAATCCTCTAAGTTGCCATCATATCAAAACCAGATATATTGTGCCATATCTACAATACTTGTCGAAAGCCGATAAGCTGCTAGATGGTCCTTCATTCTACTGCCTAATTTGTCTGGTCGATACAGCTGGCAAAGTGCTTAAGAAAATGATCTGCAACAACGTTGAAGAATCTAATGAGAATAACCAGGAACTCTGAAAACCAGTACAAATTTCATAAACTTAGGTTCACAGTTGATGCTGTGACGAAAATCTTAGGTATTGCAAGAGATACAATAGCCGAAACAAGCTAAACGAAAAGTACCAAGCAGCTCTGTGTAATATTGACACTAGATGTAAAGAATGCTTTCAACTCCACTCGATTGAGCTCCACCATGGACGCTCTCGAGACAATTGATGGGCCCGAGTATCTTCGGAGAATGATTGCCAGTTATTTTTCTAACTAAGTCTATGAATCGACTACGGGTATAAAATGCTAAAATATTACTGGCGGATTTCTACAGAGATCGGTTCTGGGTTCTCTGCTACGAAACATCATGTACGACATGGTACTAAGGCTTCTATTGCCTAAAGATACTACGGTAGTGGGATTTGCAAATGGAGTGGCTGTAATCGTACCTACGCATTTCAATAACAATTATTGTCTTATTATTATTAACCAAAAATTGATTATTAAAATTGAATCAAAACAAACCTAACAAACTTGAGCAAAGGAACTTTAAAAATGAAGTTCTACTCTGTATTTTAAAATAAGCTACTGTCAGTTCGGTTTCTGAAAATAAAGTGCAGTTAGAATTATGCGACTTTTGAGACACAATACGAAGATTGGTAAATATAAACTTTGCCCCCTCCCCCCATGACATGCGTTGGAATTGCCTTTACTAAAATTACTAGATTTTTTCGACCTCCCACTGATCTCAAGATATTCACATATTTGGGTCTAAGTCACCCTCATATGAACATGCTCTATTAACACAGTGAGTCATTGATGTGAAATGGTTAATGTAAAGTATAAATTTACCCGAAGATTTGTAGTTGCGAGCGATTCAACGCGAGTGTCGCGCACAAAGCTAGTGCCAAACTAAATTAGTGAAGCAGTGAATAAGCAAAAGAAAGTTCGCAAAATTCAGCGGGCTAAATTGACTGCTAGAGCGTGGTGATAAATTAGGGAGATTCGGTATCAGAAGGACAATTTAGTTACGAAAATTAAATTATGATATGATTAATTACTTCTCGGCAAAAATATAGCTAAACAAAAAGAAATTAAAAAAGTGAACAAAATTTTTCACTACGTACAGTTTAGCACATCAAACGTGTACAGACGGAGAGCAAAAAACAGAAGAAAAGGAAGCACGAAACAACAGCGTATTGCGGTGGTTACTCAGTAGTTCATCTACAACTGAAAAATTGATATCAAAGCATTACAGTTTTTGGAAAGTTTATCAAGATACGTTCCAGCATGTTATGAAAACATACGTTTGAAGAGACAATATAGAAATTTAGACATTTGCATTTCAGGCAAAAATAAAATTGAATAAGAGGGCCGTACTTTTAAGCGATTGAACCTTGCATAAAAGATTAATAACTATTTTTTTTAAATAATTACCTTTTGTATAGAAAAGAATTATTATATGTTCAGATTTTTTCTTTAGGCCAAAAACAAGATTCCAAACATCAGTAAATGATTATTTATTTTATTCTCAAGTTTTATTAAATCATAATAAAAATAAATGTATAAAAAACATTTCAATGAATTTTTTTTATTTTTCATTTATTTCATTTATTACATACTCGTCCCTCAGATGGTAAAATATTCGAATATTCAATATTATTTCCGAATGTTTGTTTTTCTCTTTTTTGTTTGCAATAATTGTAAAGAGAAGATTTGAATTTTAACTTGAAAAGAAATTAATCATTTCCGATAGAAATTACGGAAGATAGATCTGGTTGAAAAATGACAAAAAGATTATTTTGTCATTGATTGACGTAGATTTGCCTTTAAAGCAATAATTGAATGAATGAGTCGTCTAATGAAAAATTTCGGTAAATATATTATTTTGTTCTCCCCCCACCCCCTTAACATAGGATTGAAATGCTCTTTTAAAGAATTTTTCGACCCGCTGATTACGAATCCGTTGTCTCACGGTGTCATATATGTTAAGGGGGGAATGCTTTCCTTGTCGGACTTGTAGAAGGACATACTTGCTCTATAACCCCCTAGAATGATTCTTTATGGTCAACACATCAACTTAAATGAAAAAAAGCTATAAATATCATCTCGCAGAATACTTGTTCCAAGATAAATGCGTTCTTTTACGCAATCGCCAAATACCAGGCAGCGCTTCATGAGTAGAGTTTTTGCGAACACCGATGTAGGGTTCTAGTGGGTAGGAACCACTGACTGAGTCACACTTAAACAGGCTGAAGACTTGAGAGTCCAAAGCTGTGCACGCGTGAATGTATTTCTTCCGTCGTAAAAAAATTAAACTTAATTTTCCTCCACTCTCTTATGTCGTGGAGGTGACATGCGTCGAAGCGTTTAAGAGCTAGCGGCGTAATGATTAACAGAACTACGAAGCCGCTGGAGCGAGAATACGTAAACGCATTATCATTGTAGCTACACAAAAAAAGGGAATAAAACAAACCATAATTTTCATTGAAAAATAATGATCATAACCATCTTACTAGAAACATTACAAGTAACTTCGTTAATAGAACATGTTCATATGGAGTTATTTAGACCCCAGTATGCGAATATTTTGAAAACATTAAGCGAACGCCAGAATCTGGCAACGGATTCGTATTTAGCGGATCAAAAACCTTCGAAAAAGTCACGCCTACCCCATGTTGGGGGAGGGGGCAAATTATATATTTACCCAAAATTTATACACTTGATACCACGGTTTTGGATTTGACTTCAAGCAGTTTTGTAGTACTCTTTTAAATTACTGGTTTAGACTTAGCTTTCGTTATTTTCTTACTCAAATTGCATTTATCTTATTGCAAAATGAATAGAAAATGTGGATTAAAAAGACCAAATTTTATACATGACACAATGAAAATTTAAACGCCAAAATCATTTTAACTCTACGAAATCATAAAACAGACGAAACTATCGAAATTGATTCCCGCCATGTCAGAGAGTGTGTATGTAAAACGGCATGCAACACTTACCAAAATTTTCAATCACATAAATGGTACATCATAGAAGAATAAAAATTTACTCTTGTTTTGCACATCGTTGATACAGTTGACGTTCTAAGCCAGTTCTCAATGACAGGTTTTTTGGAATTTTAAAATATTTTTCGTAAACAGCGTGTTTTTAATTCGTCTATGATTCACATTCAAAGCGTGTTCATTATAACTTTTCTAACCAAAAAAGAATCTGGCATTAACTGCCAGATTCTAATGCTAATCTATTTTAAAAATATTTATTTTTATTAATTTTACATTTATTTATTGAACGTTTAAACTTTTTAAATAGAAATTATTCATTTGTTTTAAAATTGCCCTGCTCCTTTATTGAAGTTTGTCATTTCATTTATCAGAAATTATATTTTGTTTTAATGACAATATTTTATCAATTTGGAAATAAAATACTGCAGAAATAACTTATTATTTCTTAATTTAATAACAAGAGAATTTCAAAACTCACATTTGGCACGTGAATATAACAATGTGGAGTTGCTAAACCGGCAAATTTTAAATTCGAATTAGTAAATAATTAAATTTTTCTTATATTTAATATATTATTTTTTTCTCATATTGAAAATTTCGATTTTTAGCTCGGTGATGCACAACTTTCGACAGTGCAATGGATTCGTCGATATTCAGTTTAATAAAGATGACAACTTTATTTCCAAATCTGTTAAAAAATAACTAATTGCTTTAGTTCGCTCCAAATTATTTAGTATATTTTCATCGTATACAAATTGCTAATTTTACCTTTCTTTATCGTTTATTTATTCCGCAACCTATCCCCAGATTCTGCATATGCGTGTAGTATTACTAAAATTAAAACTCCTGGACCTCACTTTATTTGTTTTGCTGCAATTGGACGATTCTCTCTCGGAGACTAAAGAAAAGGTGTCGATAAATTCTCACCGATTTCCAAAACTGTGTCTCCTCTTCCAGCTCTGATATTGTGTTGCAAGATCTCTCACTTAGCCACCAAGGACGCAGCTATAGTATAGGACACTGGCACAATTTTGATCATTGGGACAACATTTTCGAATCTTGCTCAGTGCTTAATCTCTGAAAATGACGAGATTCAAATGACTTGATTCTATGGGGTGTAGAAGTGATGCACTTATTGAAATTTTATTTATGTACATCTCAATAATTAAAATTCTGATTGACTGGGTCTGAAATCAGATCAAAGTTTACCATTAATCAACTTCTACTGGAGTTCATAAAAGAAACAAGTTCACATTCTCTTTAGCTTATTAATTTTGTAATATGCAATTTAATTACATTGATAAAAATAAAATATATTAAATTGTTGGTGTCAATCGCTTTCATTCTTCTTAAAGCTTTCCATAAACTCCGAATATCTGGCAAGCTTTAATTTTCTTTACAAAACGATATTTATTTCTTAAATAGAATTTGTCCCATTTTATCATTTTCATACCAAGCTTAAAATTACTTTATTAGATATGAATTGGTATTATCAATGATTAGTACATAATTGATAGATCGTAAATATTTATAGTTTAACATCGAAATTTACATGCATATCAATGAGTATAAAACGTTTGCTAAAATCGAAATACTGCTTTTGATTTGTGAATCATACTTGTTTAACATCATCATATATATGACGTAATTTAATTATCTAACTATCTGTCACAAATTTTATTGTACAACTATTTTTATGTTTCCACATATGCTCAAGACTATACATCATTAATATGTTTGTGCATTAAATAATCCACAACAAGAAGTATATAATATGAAAAATATATTGTTTATTCTAATTTGAGAAATATGCGATGAATAAAAAAGTTAATAAAAAAGATCAAAGAAAGGATAAACAAAAGAAAAAAGAAAAAGGCGCTACACCGTCTTAAGATTGAAATATCGGTTCAAAACAGTGGTTCAAGACGAAGATTTTACGTAAGAGAACATCGAGAACATCTCAAGAATGATCCACGTTTAGAGAAAAAGACATGTGATTTTCGTCGTGTAGAGAAGACTCGATTAGAATGTTCTCCATCACACAGTCGAAGTATCGACAGATTAAATTAGGGATATAATCCAAATACAATTGATAAGTAAAAATGTGAAAAATAATACTTCACAAATAACACATTTGGCGGAGTGTCCAAGTTTGTTATTACGACACGTATTTGGGTTGGTTTTTCTTATATTTTGTGATCGTCGATGCATTCTACTTCGGTATCTTAGCACGACTCTATGAAGCATTTAAGCAACCGAAAACCAGTATGAAAGTAACTTTAAAATAAAGATATCGTTAGAAGAAAGGTGAGTTGTGTAAATAAGAAAAAGCCTAATCTGAAAAAATGTGTATATATTTATGCGAATATAAAACTGCATACACATGTATTTTGTAACATTGTGCCTCAAAATTAATTCTAAACTAATAAATCATAATCTGATTCAATACCAAACAACAAATACATATTGAAGTTAATACAAAGAAATTATGATTTAACTATATTTTGAAAAATAAATTAAAATAATTATAAACCAATGAAAAGAATAAAAGCAATCAATTACATTTAAAATTACAAGGTCTATACATTCCTAAATTACTCCAAAATGTAGAAACCAGGCTAATGAATAATCACCTAAAAAGCCCGCCGATTAAACTCAATAAAATAATACAATAATATAATAACAATAAAACCGACAAAACACTAGACTACAATGAAATTAAAAAACCTCGTTTTTCAAATAAAATATTTACGAAAGAAAATAAATAATACTTCAAAATAAATTTAAGATCCGAAAAATTAAATTACTAAATTATTCAAATAGAAATATTATAGACTCATACTCTGAAACCAACTGAAATGGTACATTTAAACTCGCTCAACATAATTTAAAACAATACCTTCCTAAAAGCTTATCGAAAGTAATCCTCAGAATCTGGAATTCCATAGAAAAATAACTTTTCCCACTAGGCTCTCGGGATTTCTGTTTATAACCTCATTTGTCTTAGAGACCGAGAGAAAATTCCCCATAGTTCTCTCGCCGATTTTTAAAAATGCCTCTCTCCTCTACCTCTGGCAGAGTCCAGAGATTTCGGCCACAAAGAACGCAGTTTCAGAAGCGCCCTGATACAATTTGAAGTTTGGTGATCTAGATCTTTGGATTTCAAAGTCGGTACACTCAGTAATGCCATATTATGTAAGGTTCCATAACTGAGAATCTCCGGGCAGACATAGGATTTTTCCTGAAACTCGCAAAATAAAATAAGTACATTTTATCTCAATTTAATAAAATAATAATAAGCAATTTTGATTAAATCTAGGTACATTAAATAGTTGGTCTCACTCAATATCGCGGGTCTCCTTTTATTTTTGGTCCTTCCTTTAGAGGCCGAAAGTATTTCAGACCTTGATTTCCGTTACAATATAAAAAAAAAAGAGAGAAAATATTATAGTATATTATTAATAGTTTGGGGCACTTTAGCAGAAGGACACTAAGCTATTACCATTGTATCTCTATTCCCCAATTTTCCCTAAAAAATTGCGGTAACTCTTATCGCCTTACCAAAGAGCAGCAGGTTGTCTGTGGGAACCCTTTTGATCTACATTGAAGTTTCTATTTCTCCCAACCATTTCTGTTTAATGCCCAGTAACTCAAAGTATTTTCAGAATAGGTAGTATAGTATTTCCTCAATGGCTCTGCACTATTTACAGTTTTTCTGTTCCTGTGTCTAGTTTGTGCAAGTAAAATCTCAGATTGCAGTGCCCCGTCAATAGTCCTATCTCTGATTTTTGTCCTGCTCAATTTTGCCATCCTTCTGAGCCAGTCCACGCCTAAAAGTTCTTTGGCCTACCTGAATTTCTAAGATTCTATTCATCTTTCTTCTTCCCTATCCTTAATCCATTTTTCAATGGCGCTAAGTTTTGATTTATAGGGCTCGTCTATGCACTGATATTGGGTACCTTGCCTCTGTGCCCCTTTTTTAGAGAGTTTATCCGCCCTCTCATTCACGTTGTACTCGGAATGTTCCGGAATCTAAGAGACACATATTCTATTTTCTCTTGCTAGTCTATCAAGGACCTCACAAACGAAGTTAATTTGGCGGGAATTGGTTGCTGAATTTCTCAAAGTCATCAAAGTGACTTTGCTATCTGTGCAGAACGTGATTTAGGCTTGGCATATAGTGTTATATATCTTCAGGGAGTATGATAAATCACCCCTTCTCCTGGGACTCTGACATATTTTGTACTAAAACGAGATAGGTCATTTGAAGGATATTAAGAGATGTTAGGCAGTGCCATCTTTAGATTTATACATTTCAATGATTCTAAATGAATCTCTAAAACCACCAGATAGAACTGTGTTCATTGCTTCATACTCAAACAATATCCAGAAAATTTGCATTCAGCCTGAACGATGCTTGTCAAAGATGTCTTGAGCACATCAATAACAAACGAAATGTTGAATGATATGAAGTTGACCATGAAAATGAAAGAATACCAATATTTGGGATTAGAAATACTTTGAAACGATCAACTCTCAAAAAGGGTTAGTAATCTTAAAATAATAAAACGGGATCAATGCTTAAGTACGTCGTTAGTTTACTTGGACACAGAAAAATACAAATACGTAAGGGCAAGTGAAATAACAACAGTCATTCAGATCCAGAAGAATGCTATTCTTTCAAAAACAGCAAAAAAGGTATTCAAGAATATAGTTGTACAAAATTGTTTCTCTATTTATTTCACGGTTTCCAAGTCTGATGGGTTGCAGAGATTTATTCTAAATCTAAAAATATTAAACACTTTTATAAAAACTAGTTATGTTAAGTTAGAAGATGAGAGAATGGTTGTTAAAAATTTGTCCCATGAAGATTTTATGTACACTCGGAATTTTGAAGACCCATAGTTGTGCATTTTTATTTATAAATACTAAAGAAAATGTATGCGATTCATTTTTAAAAGGTGAATATTCTAATTTGTAGTATTTTCTTATGGTTTATTGATTAGTGCTTATATCTTTACAGAGGTAATGAAGTGACCAATCAATTTTCTTAGAACCAGGGGTCTAAAAATCAATAGCCCATTTAGACAATGTTGATAAAAAGATGTTAAGTTTTGAATTAAAATAGAATATACATAATTTCTTAAAATTAAAAATCGATTCAAAAAACTTTTATGTTAAACCAACAATGAAAAAGAGAATTAGTGTATTCAATTTAACCAATAAATTTTTATTTAAAGAAACTTGTACAGTTAGAGATTTTACGCATTTCATAGGAGTTCCGATTAATTTCTCTCCTGCTGCTGATTATAATTTCGTTAACGCTAAGTTGTTAGAGAAGGAAAATTGTTTTTGCATTGATGTATATAGTAGCATCAATTTTTGCTGGAAAATTACTATATTCAAAAACAAGAATCGAAATATAAACCTTCGTTTTTAAGATATCAATAAGGTTAGTTCGGGAACTTTTCAATTTGCATCGTTTTTATAAAATAATTAAGTTTAATGAGTGTATATCGATTCTTTATACATGAGAAAATGATGTTTTTTGTTTTATTTTATAAGATCTAATTTCCTCTTTGACATTTTTTTAAAAGGATGTTTAAGACAAAATTACCGACATTATAGATTTTCAGAATAAATAAAAATGTTGATATTTAAACTCAATTTCAGTCCATACATCAGTTTTCTCACTTTTATAACATAGCTCTATAAAAGATTCGAATAGTTTTATACATAATTGAAGAACTAAAATGTCCGAGCGTTTGTGAAGTGAGAAAAAAATGCCCACACAAAATACGTCCAAATTGGGTCATAAAATAAAACAAAAAACATCAATATATTTTCCCATATATAAAGAATCGATATACACTCATTAAACTTAATAAATATTTTATAAAAACAATGCACATTGAAAAGTCGCTAAACTAACCTAAAAACTAATTTGACATCCTCTTAAACCAAAAATTTTCTGATAATGCTTCTTTATAGACAATAACACTTAAATAAGTAGATACTGACAATTTGATTATTGATTATGGAAATAATTTTATTAGTGAATAAACAAATTTCAATTATAAAAAAAAGGTTTTGAAAAATATTAAACATTTAAGACAAAATAACAAAAAAATGTTTCGATCATTTTAAATCATTAAAGTTAAAATATTTAATGATTCGATTCAAATGAATAAATGTAGAGATTTTTCAAAATAAAATTATTCGTGACATATATGATTTCCTTGCAATTGGTCTACAGTTAAATTTTAATCTGTATCAATTTTAGTAACTTTTGATTGCAGTTTATATTGACTAAGAAAATGGAGTAACTTTAGTTGATTTAAAGAACATGTTTTTCATGAGTGATATTTTATTATATTATAATTTATTTTACAATAATAATTTAAAAGAATTTAGAAAGAAAATAATGACTATTCAAAATATGTTTATAAATTTATCACTTAATGTAAACAAATGTGAAATAAGAATATACTTTTGATTACTAGTAAATTGATTTTTACTAAATTGATTAATAATTGAAAAATGCTTCATTCATTCAATATATGAAGCATAGGTAACCTTATTGATTTATAAAGTAAATATTTGAATTTTTTAATATTATTAATCTTACGTATCGTGTATGTATGAATAATTAAATTAAATTTCATTTCAGACGATGAAAGATTTATGAGATTTCTGTTTGAATTATTCTCTATTCCGTACTTTAATTGAAGTATGGGGCAAAATCCTCAAGGAAGAAGACAAAAGCGTGAACGAGGCTGGGAAAATCGCAACAGTAACGGATTTACTTCTTAAACATCTCTAATTCTAATGAAAACTGTTTTAATATTAAAACAGTAATGTAATCTGTAATAATAATGACAACTTTTTTATTTGTAATAA
>JABFQD010002395.1:0-15332 GCA_022817045.1 Psix sp. ZL-2020
AAAAAAAAGAAAAGAAAAAAATAATTTTGATAAAATTGAGTAAGAAATTGATCAGTATAAAATGTTAACACCGTATTGAAATAATAGAATCCATTTTAATCTACAATTTTGATCACAGAAAAAGTAAGGCGATACTCCTCGTCGCCGAAGTTGCATCCAAGCTGGCCACCGTGGAAGATGTGGGTCCAGATCGGGCCGAGATCTCGTCGTCAGCCTCTGCAAGGGTTTCACCTGCGACGAGAGCGAGACTACAAGCCTTGAAATCTTTCCGTAGATCAACAACACTGGCAAAGTCAAGTGCACAAGTTTCCACCAGAGACGCTGAAACCATCACAGGTATAACATAAACAAGGAACTAAAATAATTTGTGGTCTAAGATTACAAAATAATATTCAAGTCCAGATAAATGAATATTCAGAATAATCATGCAACATTAACAATACTCTATCAAAAGAAAACAATATTAATTTGTGAAAATTAAAATTTCTACACTCTAAACTAAAATGATAAACGGTTGCTAGATAAGGAACATTGTTTAGCGATGACACGTGTTTGACGCTCAGATTTTACCGCACGTTCATTTGCACAAGCGCAGCTTTGTCTTCAGATTATATAAGACATGAGTTTGGGTCACTGCAATCTATAGATGTTAGTACAAATGACGAGAAAACAACCAAGTTTCTCACCGAATAAATCAATCGGAGGCTGAGATGTACATAATGATTCTCGAGTTCATTAGCATTCAGTTAATTGAACATTTCTAAATCTCTCCTAACAGACTATCTAGCAAGTAAATCTCATAACTGAAAATTCGTCTCGCGATTTTCATGATCAATATAACATTGAGTGTAAACTGAACTCTGTTTCACACATTTCGTCACTGATAATTTTTTCCGAAAAAATGAAATGCAGTTTACAGCATGTACTGATAAAACATATCACGTTCAATTACAATCTATAACTTTCATATTGAATTCATTTCATAAATGAGTACTGTTTAATCCACTAAAATGCAATCAGTTCATTTCATTAACATTCATTGCTCGGAATATAGCCGTTGTATTCCTGATTTCTATTAAAATCCCTCAGACTAAAATTTATAGTTTAACATAGAAACGAACTGTCTATTTACATATATCGAATTTGTATTCCCGGCCAACAACCCAATCAATCAATTACATAACTAGTAAAGTTCATATACTATTCTTTCATAAATAACTGTTGACTCTCATTCACGTTGTTTCAGAAACATTTTTCATAACCCATTTGTCGATTTCATTGATAAAAGCAGGTCATTAGTAAACAAAATGCGTTTTTCTAAGAATACCGGGAACTCGCTGAAGTTGGCTGAGCTCCAGAAAAGAACGCAGCTTCTATTTTGACCGCCGTCGCGAAAACAGATCTAGGCGAAGTTGGTCGGTTGAACCGCGGGTGGAAGGCTTTCTTTCTCTGTTCGGTGCCGTCGGCAATGAGTTTTAACTGCTAGTTAATCGAGAAGTGATCTTGAAAATTCGTCGACCCCGGTCATGCTGGATTGAATTGAACGTTGATGGTGCTCTTTGGAGACCACTTGACTCTTCTTAAACACACGACCATCTGTTGTCGCTGAAGCTCCTCTGTGATTGATTTGGTTAGAGGTTACATTCATGAAGGGCATCGGCAAAGAAGCTCACTCCGCGGAGTGTTGGTGAGGTCATGTTTTTGGGTAACAGCAAAGACATCAAAAGGCCTAAGGGCCCAGCTAGATGCAAGGAACTTCTTGAGAGACGAGAAGCAATTCTTGGCAAATGGAGGGATGGTAAAAGTCATCGTTAATAACAAATAGATTTATGTCAGAAATTTAAACCGAAACGCTTTTGGAATATTCAGAATGAGATTGTTATGAAAATTCTATTTTCAAATTTGTTTTGCGTTTGAAATGGAAATTTCCATTGGGAAAGATTTGTTTTTGAGACAATGATTTTGAGAAATGATGAGAGAATGAAGGGTTTTTGTTAAATGTGATCGAGAAGTTTAAATTTAGATTTAAATGATGGGGGTTTCTCGTGGTTGAATGCGCGAAGACAGACTAGATTCATGTGTAGTTTAAATTTAGTGAGAAATGCTGAGATTCCAAAAAGGATTAAACAAAGTTGCTTAAGGTAGATGCACCAAGTTTAAAATTATCGATTCTATTTTGGCGTGCATAGTGTCATTGAATTGTCTAAACTAAGTGAATGAAAATTTAAGCTAACCATTTGGCTCGCAACTGGATGTCTCAATAAATTATTGTACAAAGTAACATTTCGATGCGTAATTGTGAAAATTAATTCTTTTCAAATTCAAGGACAAAAACATGATTTTTCTTCATCTGCTCCTCACCTCAAACGTAATCATTTCATAATTAAAACATCTTTTTTCTGTTCATTTTTTATTCAGTTCAACATTGCGCAATCGATGATCTTTAACATATAAATGACAAATTAAAGAAGTCATGAAATCAATGTTTATTCCATCCCACTATTTTCATAGACTTCATTAAAACAAATATGAATGAAACGTCAAATTGAACTCAAAAATGACTCATCAAAATACTTTGCATTCGAACTGAGATTTCCCCTAAATCTCCAAATCCATGCTTGAAAAACAGATTTTAGAATTGCAGTATATTCTGAAATGCACTGCAACTGTCCACCCACGATCAACAATTTCAATGTGAACTTATCATACGAGCATGACATTTCCTTTCGAGTTTCCAGCACTGCCGTTTCGCGGCAGCACAAGTTCTTGTGTTCAAATTCGAATGAACTAAACTATTTCAAAATCCTACCCAAAACTAAACACCCCCGAAAACCGATCATTTCATATTCCATAAAACAATTGCTCTTAATGAAACCAACTTTTCTTCGTCTAACTGCGAAATTCTATTAACTTTCCCTTACAACCGAAAAAGTAAAGTTGACAAAAACCATAATATGCTCAGCTGAAACATTTCACATGACTTTCGTAGCGTTATGTTGTGTATTAAGATTCCATAAGAGTTTTTGTGCTACATCAAAGTTGGGAATCCGTTGGTTGTGTACTCATGGAAACGTTGTTACTGTTTTTACAGAAGTGTGCAGCAGAGGGGAGTTGCCAGAAGTCGAGATAATCAGTTTGCTGGAGGAACAAATACCGAGGTACCGTCTGCGAGCAGATACCCTTACCGAGTTCCAAGGTGAGCGTGCGTAGCACGACGCAACGCTTTGTGGGCACAAAACGTTCTTGCGTGTTGTTAAATAATCTATCTTTGCCTCAAATCAAATGAGAAATCACAAGTGGAGCCAGTCGATTTATCCTGAAGAATCGCTTGCGCGTGCAGCCATCTACTTGTTCGTCATATTAGGAATAGGATAATCCAAATGGAAACATTTTATTTCGTTAAGTGCTTTGCGCCACGATGTGTAAATTACTGTTTAATGATGACTTACTTTCGAATCAATTAGAACTACTGATTCGGCGATCGTCAAATTTTAATTAGCTCCACTTGATTAGTTTCTCATTAATAGAGTGCTAAACGTTTTTGTGGGAGAAGCAAAAATAACGTTTGTATATTACACTGTAATTTGTTGGTGATAAAAGCAGTAAAAGCAAATTCTTGTTCTTACCAATCTGTTATTAAGAGATAAAATTAGTTTTGGAAAACACCTAACTAAGAAAAGTACGTTTAGTTTGTGTCAAAGTAGCATAATGGATATTTCTCTTTTTTGAAGGATCCCTTAATTAAATTTTGATTGCTATTTTGTAACTTAATTAAGTTGTATGTTGAGTAATTGACAATAGGATTTGGATGTAAAACGAAATAATAACAATACATTTTCAGGTTATGAAAACGCGGACTGGTTCATCCCATCTCCTGCACTCAATATAAAAGACGAGGACTTGAAACTATCGCCGGATCAAATCCGAGAAACTCTCAATTACTTTAGTAAGTATATGCTTGACTGTTATGTCTTAATGCAGACAAACCTACTTCCAATAACAATTCTATAGCTTGTCCTTTGTTTTAATTAATAGATATTCTACAGTAATCATAAAACATACTGTGCTCGTATTGAAGATGATAAAGTAATTAATATAATTACTAGTAAGAAACAGGTGATTATCATTTTGAAGAACAGTTGCGCATTCGAAACAATTTGCAGTCTTTTCACATCTGACTGCGTCTTAATATGCATGACAAAGAAGAATGAAATGTTTTTATTGTCAGTCTTTCGATACGTCTCTGAGAGAAATGTTCTTTTCATGCGTCAGTACTTCAAGTTACGTTAGGCGTGTACAGATTTAGTTTTTTTCTCTTTTTATAAATGAGACTTGGATTGTCAAACTGACGCTGTTGCTTTATTTTGATTTAACATTAGAGTGCAGTGTCAATATTTTCCATTTTATTGATATTCTTATTTTAAGGACTAACATGTATGTAAGTTATTGATTACGGTAATCTAATTGTCAGATATTTACAAAACAAATTGTTAACGTTACGCATTTTCGCGGTGTTAATATTATGGTTAAACACAATTCTGTTTGAGACTAAAAATAATGAGACAAAATTGATCAGAGTATATTTAGAAGAATGTCATGCTTAAAAGTTTAAACATGTTTGTTTAAAATCATTTGTTTATCAGATAACATTTACATTATTCAAATGATAGAATCTGAAAGAAATCACTGTTACAATAATGCCAATTACAAACGTAATGACCCGTAATTATTTGGAAGTAAATGAAGTACAGATCGAGTTATAATGTTCATTATTAAACGAGCAAAACAATACTTGGTTCTCAGAAGGACGAGGTACATTCGATAACCGTCTTTGAAAAGTGCTATTAATAAATGCTTAATTTATTTTTATTTCGCCTTAATTGGTTTTCTTTCAGCTTATCTTAGAATTTTCCTCGTCATTTTTTCATGGCGAATGAAATTTCATTTAAATTAATACTCGATCAGTTGAATTCGTAAATAGTCATAAAAGTTCATTTCAATTTCATTAACATGTTTAGATAACCTCACTATCTTTTAATCTTTGAGGCATGATTTTTATAAATTTGAATTATTATCATTATATCTACACATCAAAAACGTGCAAGTAAGGCCCAGCAAGACATTTGACAAAATAGCACAAATCTGCAAAGAGCGACGTGGTCGATCTTTTTGTCTGGATTTCACATTGGCAAATCGTTTGCGGTAACGTTCATTTTCGTGTGAGCAAGCGTGTTTTTTATTCCTGACATTCTTGTCTCATTTTGCAAACGTCTGAAAAGCGACCTTGGCAAGTGCAGTTGAGCGCACGCGACCTGTTCCCAGCGCTCGATTTTTACGCTGAAAATGGGAACGCTGGATCGCGCGCAATTTACATAATTGAGGATGAGAAAAAGAGGTCGAAACATTGATAACAATTATATCAAGAGCGTTTGTCTGGCATTGTCATGCATAGCGAACCATGCATCTGGATGGACAAACGACGATGCTTGAGAAGACTCGCGATTGCAGTATTGCGACAGAATTTACCGTTAATCTCTCGATGAAGGGTTATTTGACCGGGAAGAAACCTTTGGTTGTTTATGCGGTACCCCCTCCTCTGCACCTCACCCCCGCATAGTTGAATAGACTGCACGAAAGAACCGGCTGCGTCTTTACTGCGTCTTGTACTGCGTTATTTTGAATTACAAACAAATGCTACGGAATATTGATTGCCATTGCTTTTTAGGGCAACGTCAATGAATCATTCAAACTTACCGAGTCAATTTATGCGATTTTGCAGATTAAATAACGCAACCGAACAGTTGCAAATAATTTGTTTGCAACAAACACATGAGCTCGATGCAAACTGTTTAACATGATTAATATTCTTTTTCGAAAATGCTTTTTCTGTGTCAAATATCTATTCTTGTGTCATATCATCATTATTTGAAGGCCACCTTTGACATTTCGAATCATTTGCACAGAGATTATACATAATCGCAGCGTAAATCGTACACGTCTTATAAGAATGAAACGTCGAGTATTTCTCGAAAAGCTTCATTTTTATAAATCTCCAAAAAGGTATAATTTGTATGGAAGAAATCATCGTACTTATTTGGCACTCACGTACTTAGTAGAAATGAATGTTATATCTTTTTATCTGGCTATCACCTTGCTCAGTTTCGGCCCATTAAGAAGCAAAGCCCGCTAAATATGGCGGTTCTAACGTAACTGTAAATAAAATAGAAAACCATCCAAGTCTAGTATGATGCTCAGAAACTGTTTTTGTGCTTTCTAAATTGACAATTTAGTGTAAAGATAACCCGTGCAGGATAACATGACAGCTGTCTCATTTTCGCATCTTGGGAAACCCATTCTATTGTTCTTACGCATAAGTGCGCGTTTTTTAGTTCAAACATATTTCTAAATATGTATTACAGTCATTTCTTATGATTTATATTGTGACGTTCAAATTATTTTGCTGAAATTTGTTCAGGAAATACAATCTGGAAAATCAAGTACACTGAATGGGCTGAATTCATTCGGTTGTTACATAAATTTCATGACTTTTGTTGAATTAATTGTTTTATTCTGGAGTTATTATCTTTTTATTTGAATTAGCGTTGAAATGAATTTGTCTTATTTATGAATTCAGTTGGTGCAAAAAAACATACAACTTAATAAGTATAATCTTCAACTTGAGAATTGTTAGGATTTTCTCTTGAATGAAATAATCCACCGTAAAATATGTACGCGCCGAAAAAGGAGCTACTCATCGAATTTGTTTTATTTGGAAATAGGATTAGAAAAACAGTGAATGAACTGGATAGAGAATCAATGAAGAAAATAATAAACACAGAAATAAGCTGCAAATCAAATTCTCCCACATTTCAGCGCGATAATAAAAGGTCTTGAAAAGGAGCGTAATTTGTAATAAGTTATTATATTCCATTAAGCCATAATTATGTAAATCGATCAACCTAGTAATACTTCATAATCAATGTAACCAATCTGAACTACAATAACTGCAATCCTAATACAATCATCCACATAAAAACATCCATACATTGTTTAATTCAATCTAGATTATGAACCAATCAAACAAACAATACCTGAAATAATCGACAAGCCGCTTTCAGCCGACAAAGATTGACCGACCATTTGCTACGCATTTATTTCTCTCCAGCTATATCCGCGACATAAAAACCTGCAATCTAAATTATGCAAATCGTTTATACATAGAACCAAATGTCTTCGAGTTATCGATTGTTTTCGAGCGGAAGTAAATCATTGGGCGAGTGTCCCACGCGAGAGCGCCTGATAAAAGCGGCGATAAGCGAGATCGCGAGATGAAATCTGGGAGCGCAGTCTGTCGGCGAGCTCGCGAATGAGGCGGCGCGCACGTGACAGCTTGGAGTCGGACGCTGGCACACGCAACCCGGCTGGAATGCGCCTCGTCTCCGATCAGTCATGATCGCGCATTCGGCGCACTCGCACTCACGCTTGTGCACTCGCACCTGACCGCCGCTCGTCCGCACTTGGTGTCCGGCGTGCGTTTCCTCGCGAGTGTCATTCCAACGATCGAGACCGTCCGTCCGCCCTGTGACGTGAGGCCCCTTTTAATCAGAACAGACGTCACTCCCGTCTGACGTATTTGCGCGCTGGGTGGCGCCCTCGGATGCTGCGGCCAACATCTCCTGCTAGCTAAATTTCTGCCTGTAAGGAGCGATCCATTTTTCGCTCGGATGCGGCCACCTTTGACCCCTCCGTCATACATTTTATATAACCATTGGCTACGTTTTTACTTGCTGCGGATATCAGTCGGAACAGTGCACTTTTTTAGTCTCGAATGTTTGTTCGCGAGCAATCTACCATGCAGTTGTTCGTGTCCAGAACGGAGCTAGAAGACTTGTTTTTAGGTTAGCTAGGGTGGCTTTTCAGTTGGACGCTAATGGCAGCTGTCAGTTGATAAATGGCTTTTGACAGATCTGCTCTGGCGTCGGCTGTTCGAAGGGCTGTACAATTTCGATTGCTAACAGTAACTCGAATAACGGTGCTGGGTCAAACACATTTGATCGAACTTTATGATCGGTTATTCAAATATATGATATTTATGTAAATAGTGCTTTTTATACTGTTACCAGAAAGTCTTGTTTCTAGTATTGCTCATAAGTGAAAACCTAACGACACGCGCTAATTATTCATATTTTCATAAACCGGAATATATTAACCACTTAATCCCCAACTTGTCAACTACATCGGCCATAAAAGACTTAATAAATAATCTATAGCCCAATTTGAATTCACTCAATTTCTGTGCATTGTGTGTAATCCTTCTTTTCATTTGATCCAAGTAATCGCGTTGTAATAAGAAAAACAATCAACCGTTTTCATTTACAATAATAACAATGCAAAAATCAAACCGTCAGATTAATAGTTTTTTCAAAACGATCGTACATAACTTCCTAATGATTGAATAAAAAGTAACCTTCACCGCGGCCAGTTACAACGCTTTAAACACTCAATTATATTCTTCCAAAATGGCTCATCAACTAACGAACGAATCACAAAACTTGGTTCCTGTAAAATGTAAATCAACCAACGTTTTATTATAAACCAACTGGCAGAGTCAGTGAAACCAATAATAAATAAGATGGGTAAAAAAGAGCTCGACAAAAACGATCGTTTCCTTCAGAATTCATGAAACAAATCTAATTTTAAATCACTGATCCAGACAGTTACAAGCCACACATAATCGAATGAACCTTGTTGTAATTCAATTTCTTAACACCGCCACACCTTTTATCAGTTATTGCTTTATCTAATAATTAATTAATACATAATATTGACATTAAAAATGGCCTTTTAAATTCCACTAAATCTCCGCAATTATTACCACCGATAAATCTTGAAATCATTATCTCGAAACGATCGTCTCGAAATGATCATCTTTGAACCACCACCATGAAATTATCCAACAAAATAACACTCAAATGTTACATAAATATCATTTATTTCTCTACTGCATTTCACGCGAGAGGCTCGATTGATGTTGCTCCGCGACTGATGAGCCTCGTCAGAAAAAGTCGACGCCTCGACACGTTCACGAAGCGTCAATCCAACTGGACGATCCTAAAAATTGCGACATATTATTTGCTGACCCGGAAACGAATCATTATTCTTCCAACAGGCGATCAAAGTTCACAACTTTCTCAATCCATTATTACCAGCCGGGTCTTAATTTTGCTCGCTCGTGTTGTGTTGAAGGGCACAGGTTGCATCCAAACACCTATTTTTGCCGCATATTAGCTGAATAACTCCGCGCTCATGTAACGTATAGTAATTCTGTCTCTTTTTGCACCGAAGGAAGCTTGTTAACATGACTTTACATTGTTAATGCTTCGAATCGATATAAATTCCTCGAGTAAGGCGAGTGGAAATGTTTTCTCCCGTGAAACTGACCATACCTATCTTTATGCCTTCTCGAATGGAGCAAAAAATAATTAGCCGACGACCTGCAGCCTTGAGATAAAAAAAAGGGAAAAAGAAATTGATTTCCAATACTTAACGTCGCTTCCTTCTGCGGCTCGCTTTTTCTACTTTTGCTGTAACTTCCGCGGAGCGCCTGTCATTTTCATTCGCTCTTTCCACGACCAATTGATTAGAAACTGATTAACAGATAATGATTCCGATGACGTCTCAATCAGGACGTAGAATGCATTTCGGTGAGAAAATCGGCTTCGTGAAGTTGCGTGTAATCAGAGACATAGGTATTTGAGGAGGCGAAAAAAGGCGAATTCTCAAAACGCCGTTAGGTGAATTCATTATATAATCCGTGCGTCATTGCAAAATATATTTACAATTATATTCCTCTCAACATTTCGCTGTGGTCAATAACTCGTTTGCGCTATTGTTTCATCGTTTTTTCTTTATCGCTACCTGCTCGCTCTATCTTATCTGCAGTGTTTATGCACTAAGAATTCACTTTAAGGGACAAGTGCTTATCCAAATGCTGTCTTACGTTCGAGCGCGTGAATATTATTCTTATCGTTTCGTAAAAAACGAGTTACAATAAACACGTCGTCTTCCTTTATGTCACTTTACAACACGCTGAAAAATAAAATATCGATGAAAATGTATTTAAATATCTGGAACAGTAGAATGTAACTTTATGGAATCGTGCTATAAATGATCTACTTTGCAAAGTAGTTTGACGTGTCTCGTATCTGTCTTATCACATTACGTATCGAGTAAAGCTCATTTCTATACGCTTATTTCCGGTTTTGGAGAAAAATTTGACACGCGTGTTACACTTTGTATTTACATGCTGGCCGCAAAAATTGTAGTAGCGTTTTTTTCCCAGCCGGTCATTGCTGTTTTTTCCATTTATTCTACTATAATGTATTACGTCATTTTTCATATTCACTTTTTTTCTTTCTTATTTTTACATTGTACACGATCAACTATAAATGGATACTCCAAGACGGAATCGCATTGAGAGTATCGTAATCAAATATTGAATCGAAGACGTAACAGATTCACGTAATAATGAAACCATAGAACATGTATCATTTATTAAACGACGCCAATTGAATCCATTTGAAATCTTTCATCGCAAGGTGATTCTTCTTTCAAGTGTATCGAAGCGTAGAGGGGGTGTTGATTTCATATCAAGTGATTCATTCTGAACTTTTATAAGATCGCAAATATGTATAAGAAATCATAAACCGTTGTTTTGATGTTGCAATTCTTTTTCATGACGCTCAACTTTTTCGACAAATGCTTTTTAGGCAACGTGCAAGTTTGTATGCAAATTGGTTGTCTCCAACTTTTTGAACCATTTCGATTGCAGTGTTCCAAAATGATTGACTTGCTTTATTAATTTGAGGATTACGTGAAATTTTCTATTCTTCAAACTGACGTCATGGTAGTGCATGAAATTAGATTTCGTCAAAATAGGGACACTTATGAAACCACACTAACCACATGCCATTTAAATGCATATATCTAATTTAAAATTACCCGTCGTTTCAATTATTCAATCTTTTCAATGCAAAATCAAATCTTGAGCTTGCTTCCCACCTTCTGAATTCGACTTGAAACATCCTTCTTCCGGCATTTATTTCAGCAGTGCATTAAATTACAGCACCTCAAATTTCTCGCAAAGTTGGAATGCTTTGTAAATATGCATCCAGCCGACAATTATCCTCAATTTCCCTTATCCATTTTGAAGTTATAAATTATAGCTGGCAGACGTTCTCCCTCGCGCTGTTTCTTTTCCATTAATTCAGGCACAACCAATTAATTTGTATGTCCAAAAGGTACAGTTAAGATGACCCAAAAGATCCACGAGATGTTCCGACAGATAAGAATAGCGATGTGAGTAATGATTAGTTAACAGTTGAAGCTCGAAAGCGACGGCATTGTGATTGGCTAAATTTTAATGAATAATCGAGGAGAAAGAGCGCGTCAAATTCACTCATTATTGTTGGTCCCCTGCTTTCTCCGGGCGAAAAGTAGCGACGACTCATGAGTTGTGTCTCGGCCGATCGTTACATGTTCGGGCCCATAAATTTCGTCGGCATGTGATACTCCAATTGGCATCTCGCTCCAATTGTCTTCGCACACGCCGGCCAACTTAATTATGCACATACCAATTCACGTAACCAAGTGCAACTCTTTTTTGCCGAACGCTGCACCAGCGCCCTCGTTATTTTTCGCCTGCTCCGCACGATTAATTACTTTTCATTCGCTCTTTTGTGAATGCCAACGCTCACAGTTGGCACCCTTGGGTCCTTCAGACTCACCTACAGGTCTCTCCAGACGCGGACTCATTCATCCCGGGCAGTGTCTTCACGGTTCGTTCCCTGGCATTCGTTTGCTTTCAGGTTTCAATTACACAAAAGGACGACTCGCTCGCGGCTGCTTTGCCAGCCGAAGCACAGATGTACTTGTAATGAGCGCCAAGCACGCGTTTTTGTGCCTTTTTATCGCGCCGTGTTACTTTCAACTCGATGAGACGACGATGACATTGCTCATAAACGGCGTTTCATAACAGCCGATGATCACCGACCAAGGAAATTGATCCATTAGTTGCGGAAAGTTGCAAAGAAATAATTGACTGACGCTCTTTCGGAAACGTTTATATCCGGCGTTTGCGAGCACGTGACTTAGCCAACGAAAGTAAGTTCTAATTGGGTGAATCAAATTGGCAGTTTTGTCGAAAATTCTTCTTGGACAATGAAAAGCGGTTATTAGATCAAACCAGATTCCGAGTCTGTTTGGGAAAATTTGAATAGGCTCGCAACTTTCTATCAGCAACCCCAATCTGTTCTTTCAACAGCTATCGGCAACATTTTACGACGTCTAATTCATGCCGCTGCTCAATAAAGTAGTGTTAGGGATCTATTACAGAGGAGACCTGCTTGAAAATCCGACTGATATCCTACAGCAAGGTAGCTTTCCACGGTACCAGGTCGGAAGCGTGATTATTTTATCCTACCAACAGAAACTCATCATCAAGTGCCGGACCAAAGTGGGATTCATTTTGAAGACATCCCCGTGTAACCAGGAAGACTGTAAATTGTGGGACCAAAAGGAAGGATCGGGAAGAATGTGCTGGTCATGAGCAACGAGAACCCGCCATCTGATCCCGGTAGGAGCGAGTCGACGAGACCCGCGTCGAGTCGCCCCACGTCTTTGGGCGTAAGCATTGCCCTAGGTGAATCGACCTTCAACTCGCTAGCCCTAGATGTGTCGCACGTACGGAAAAGCCCGAAAGATGGTTCCAGTTGCAGCAGTACTCCCCTGCGCGGGGGTTTTCAAGAGGAGAAGACCAGGAACTATGAGTTCTGGGAAGACCTGGGGGTCGTGGAGTACATTGAACGAGGGTACCATAGTCCCGACGATACCACTTGCGAGGAGCGCGAGGACACGCTGCGCGAGGTCCTCGCGGATGCAGACATCCACGAGGGCTCTGGCGACATGTCCGACTTTCTGTTCCACGTAGCGCGCACCAAGTATGGCCGCATCTATATTAGGGTCATTCGCACACTTCTGCTCAACAGAGGTAGGTTACTAGAGCCGAGATGGATCTGGTACATCGAATCCTTGAATTGACTCAACCAAACGGTTCGAGGCTTTTTTATAATACCACTAGAGAGCGGGAAATTTGATTTTTAAACTGAGACAGTAAGCCTCCTGTAATTGCAAAGTCAAAGCATTTTGAGGCCAATGGTTGGCGTAGCCGAGATGTTGCGATATCAAAACAAAATAAGTGGATTGGCAAGTTACAAGTTTTCAGGGTATTGATTCAAAAATGGTATGTAATAATACGATTAATAGACTGTGTATTCGGATGGTTGAATTGTCAGCAGACTCGCTGGAGAGAAATTGGCCCACTTGCAAATTCAGGCCAGGTTCAGCGAGTGCTCTATGGCCCGATTGATATGGTTTGCGCCAGACAAAGATAAGCGCGTGAGATCGGATCGCCTGATTATCATAATCATCGAAATTCGTTTCGCTTTCATCAATTGTCCCATCGGTGTACTTGATTCCTCAATTAGACAGTGTATTTTAGTCGCAGGTCAACCGCCGCGCTAATTTCCCCTCAATCGATTTTGCACGCAAATCCAAGCTTTTCATCTCAAACTAAAATCTTCAGTTTTCACCTATTCATTTTAGTTGAGACCCCTATCTACATCTAACCTGCAGATACATATACATATATATCTCACTTTAAGAGGAACATTTAGGAAAGACCTTGAGGTAAAAATACATTTCTAATTGCTCAAACAACAACGGTGCTTTATGAGAAATAAATAATCCGAATGCAACTATCTAAATTCAAATGTATTATTAGCATTATTATATTTATTTCATCGGAAAAAACTCGCCATCGAGAATCCTGAATCAATCACAGACCAACCCCACATTCATTCTTCACGCAATCTATACTCTGAAAGCGAAATGCACTATTGCATGCTATCACGCAAGCGCGTCCGTCGACCAGGCGACGATGACGAGTAACAATTCGATCTGCTCTATAACACCAAAGATCATTTCCATTTCATCCCCATGACATTTAGTTACAAAATGCCAATGAAAAACTAACAAAATATACGTCTCAAGATCGTCTCGAAGTCAGTCGTCTGACTTTGTTTCTCCCTTTCCCACGTTTCAATATGGCGCATCGATCCGTCCATCCGACGACGGGTCTGGACGTCGCGTCATCGCTATACCGTCCAACAGTGCCGACAACACGCGAAACAGTGTTAACAGCGACCACGTGAAAGTTACAAAGTTTGCTGTCAAACCAACTATCCCATTGTTACACCATAAAGGTGGGAACGTGTCGATACTCGTGTGCAGGAACGTGGTGACCTTGAAAAAAGTTGCGATGGGAATGCGCTAATTAATTAATTGGAAGCAGCTCGCGAATAATCGTAGCGGTTTTCGTAGACATTGTATTCGTCGAATGAGGGCTTTCATGTTTATTAATCAGCGCCACCTTGGAAGGTCGCGTTACACAAGACTTCGCAATTGGTCTAATCCGTTAGTTTCGAACAACCAAGTTCACCACTCGGGCCCCTTTATTCCAACTCGATTTTGATTTGCGAAATATTCACGCAAACTGTCGCGCCATCTTACGGCTTGGGTGTTTCTTTCAAAGTAAACAATCACGACTGATTGGACGAAAGCTAACTTCGCACGTGTCAATTATTAGAGCGATTTCTAAGAGAACGAAACTTGTTTCCATTATTCATTTTTCAAGTTCTTACTGCCATGTTTGATGGGATGATTTCACTGTTACTTTTTCCAAACCCGTATTTCTTGCAACAAAATACTGACGAAATATTTTGCTTGTAATATGATATTATTATATCTAGCATTACTGTAATATAAATGTACTAAAAAGGGTTGCATCAATTTCCTTAACGATGACGAATATTTGTGTAAAATTGTGGAATATTTAGGATGCATTTTGACGTAAATGAAAGCAGGAAATAGTAGTGTTAGTAAGTAGAATATTTGAGATTGCACTGACGGCGCGAAATAAAAATGCAATTCTTTGAATTGGATTATCTTAATGTCATGTAAAAAGCACACAGCGAATTGTTTAATTCAAATATAATGCCAACTCACTTATTGCAATTGTGAGTTCAAACTTATCAACAAAAATACAGTGAAATCGTGTCGTTTCCTACTTTTCGACAAAAGTGGAGTGATTGAACAATGCTTCGCTCTTTCTCTCGCTCACATTGTTCTGTCGATAATATTGTTGTTGTTATTATTGAATTGTTATATATTACAAGCTGTAAAAATGTTTCATTAATTCGGGGTATAATTTGTGA
>JABFQD010002396.1:0-15332 GCA_022817045.1 Psix sp. ZL-2020
CTAAATGTGAAATATTATAAAGACATGAAAATAACAAAGTGTACAGTATTAAAGTATGAAGTTTAATCTTGAATCGCTTTTTTCTCGAAACAATCATTCTTTTTACATTCTATTCACAAATAAATTCTTTGTCTTGTCCATTTTAAATGAATTTTTCATTTCTTACAGGAAATTATTGATTTGATTTTTATCTGGAAGAGAACATATTTTTCAAAATATTTTTAATTGTTCCATGGTCGAAGCTAAAAACTTATATCAAACAATATTTTAATTAAGTTAATACAAAAAACGGAAAAAATGTCACTTGGTGATTGCGTATTTAAAAAGTTGAATCAGAAATCAGAGTATAAAAACGAATTATTAATTTATTGTTCATTACTCTCCCAGTCTTCATCAAATTATTTGAGCCATACAAAGAAAATAATCTTAATTCAGTTTGCGTAAAAGTCACAAATTTGAAATACACACGAATAGCAATAAATTTGAAAGAGCAAAATACCTGAATTTCCCATTAATATTCCATACAAATCATAAAATCATTTATTCCCCGCGGTCTTCATAATTTCAGACGGCACGTCTACAATTTCATCACAACTATCAGTCGTAAGTGCAAATTTATCAACAAGGTATTATCAAAGTTTGCTGAAGCTAAAAACAAACGACTTTGAAACTGAATTTGCGATCAAATATTACAGCAAACAAAATTCTCCTTGGCTATTCTGACTTGACTATTCGTTCTACTGCATAAAACTACGCGTTCATCCATAAGCGGGACATCGATCCATGAATGGGACTGTTTGCCTAATTTCGAGTGCATAACCCCTGGCATGTATACGCGTACGCCACTCGCGCATATGTCAATGGCTGGGTTCAAGGGAGTAAGGGGTGGAGGAGAAAGAAGGGGGAAGGAGTTATAGGAATAGAGACAACAGAGCAAGCGAGTGAGCGCGAGGGAGACAGAGGGCGAAGGGTTACGTCGGCTGGGGTGAGAAGAAGCAAAGTAGAATGAGTGTGCGGTGGGGCGGGGGCAGAGCTCGGATGGAGCTGGATGTGGGCGTTAGGGTGACTATGGCCCCGAAGGGTGGCGAAACTATGCGAAGAATGTGCAATTAGTGAAGAGAGAGGGCGCGCGCGCGGGTGGCAGGGCGAGAGGCGCCGGTTGGCAAGGGCGGCGGGGGCGGCCGGGGATGCGCCGGGCCGCGTCGAGGAGCGGAAAAGGGCGGGAATGCCAGCGTCGGGCTCGAGAGAGGACGTCTCGAAGAAAATGGAAAGAAAGGAAGATGGATGGAACGACGCCCGAGGGACGCCAGCCAAGACGCACACAACACACCCCGGCTTCTTCTCGCGTTGTCACGCTGTCACCACATCCTCTCCCTTCCCGCGCAGCTCCCTACTTTTTGCCCGCTATGTATTACGCTTACCCTACCGATGACTTTCCAGATCACAATCGGTGACAAACCTTTTGCCATGTTTTTTTCCAACTTTCGTCGATCCATTTTCTGGGGCTCTGGCAACCACTTTTTTGAGCCTACCGCATTTTCTATCGAGATTAACAATGGCTTATTTGACCTTTTTATAACACCACTAGGACTCTTTTCATCGCATTACATAGATAGTCTTGTCTCTTTCTAAATTACAGCCGCTTTAGGGACGTTGGTACTGATGGTTATTTGATTTTGATTTTCTTTTGGGTTTTTTTTTTGACGATTTCAAGAGGTTGGGACAAATTAAAGGTTAGTCTTCTTGGGTTGGATGGTCCTTGTAGAAACCTTTTTGAACGATTAGGATATTAGGGTCAGACATTTATTTAGATCTGTAATTGAATCCAAACTGATTTTGACTGATTGGCTAATGTCAACGTTTATTAGCATCCACTTGATGGAGGATTTTGGTCGAGAAGTTATAGCTTTTGCAAGTGGTTGGATATAAATTCCGGGATTAGCCTGAGTAATTAATATTTCGGAGTTACAGCGGTAATAGTTTGATGAGAGCAGATCCTCGAAGGATTCTCTATCGACTTCCTTGACACCATAACGTCAATTAATTAAATCGACCTGCATAAGAAGAAAGTTGTCTGGACAGAAATTAATTTCCTCCTGTTATCTATATCAGCGCAAATAAGGGTCATACTTTTTTGGTTTCCTACAAGTTTGAAGGAGGGTTACGCAAGTCCGATATATCGAAATCTATTACTTCCTTTTGCCGCCAAAGAAGTCGCAAATATGCAGACATTTTATTACGTAACACTTCTCGCGCGCCAACTATTTTCACGTATTTTTTTGCAAAAGGATTATACGTCGATTTACAGCGGCAAGTTATTCGATGTCTTGTTTGCAACTCCACTTTGAAATTTGTTCTCAGTTAAATTATGATTTTATAACCATCCACACACGTGGGATTATAACCTCGAAAACTATTCCATTGATTTAATCCGTTTAACCAGACCAAGTTACTTTCGAAATAAACTTCTGCCTATGTACACTTTTTTTTCGCAATGTTCATAACTTAGTTATACATTCACCCTCAAGTTTACCTACAACTGTTAGCATTTTTAATTCCAGCTTACAGAAATCGTTACATGAAATTAATTTGATCAACATAATTTTTGATCGTGCCAGCTGTTTAGAGTTAGCATTTGTTGTCTCTTATCGTCATATCTGTACTCCCTCGAAAATTATAACCGTAGACTCATGATTTAAGTGTTCAAAATGGGGTCTGACTGACGCCAATTAGCAAAACGAGGGTCGAAAATAAAATTTGCGCCGAAGGAAAGTGGCGAAAAACTGTTTACGTAATCTCGCGACGATCTCGTTTCGCAGCATTCCCCACAAAATCCGGTGGCGCTCGTTACTACGGTTCACGATGATAATGGCCCTTCTTGTTAAATTGAGCATCAGCCAAGTGATTTACGTTGATTGCCCGTCGCTCGTCGGATCCGTGCGAATTCGACGTCAAGCCTACAGGCTCATTTGCATTTGCGCGTCACTTACCCTGGGCACTGAATTGATATCAACCAAAATTTCTCTTCTTTGTATACGCATTCTCTCACATCACAGAAAAATATAACTTATCACTCCTATCAAATCCATTTACATCCTGCATTAATGATTCAAAACCATACATCAACAAAATACAAAATACACACGTAAACCAAAACAAAAAAGAAAACAAACACAAAAACATAAACAAACACTTGAAACCAAACAAACACAAAAAAGCAAAACAAAACAAACAAAACAAAAAATTGATCAACACAGAAACATAAACAAACACAAAACCCGAGGACAAAAAGATAAACAAAAAGAAACAGAAAAAAGTGGAATAAAAAGTAATTGCTATAGGTGATTGCGCATGTTTGTGCACTTGCATATGATTCTATCGTTCTGCTTTGGTAAATCGAAGGTATTAAGGTGCAAGGCAAAAGTCTTTACGGAGATTGGATTTGTGCAGCTGTTCGCGCAAAGCAATTAATGTTCTCGGTGATAATACGGGCGCTCGTTTATTAAACCAAGTTAAGTACTAATTAACTTCGGGGTCAATGTCGCGAGGTATGCACTGCAGCTCGCGAATCATGCCGAGTGCGCGAGTACAAAGTTGCTCGCGCGGTCGGCATCAAACGCACTCGCCGGAAGACTTTCGTGGGAATCGCGTAACTCAGCCGCCGTGCTATTTGTTTGGCGCAAAAAGAGCAAACAAACATGTGGCTGTTGATTCGCAGCTACTATTATTCAATGACTCAAGGGATAAACAAAATTTGAAGCTTAATGGCGCATGGCCTAGTTTAGTTTGACGTCAAATACGGGGAGGAGATAGACGCCGGGTAACGAACTTGCCGAAGAATGTTTGGGCTTCAAAAACAGATACGCCACCGCAATGCGATGCTCACGCTCAGCCAGTTAACAATCTTCGCGAAATTGAGTCATCGCGCGGTTCGCCTGGAATCCCGAATATTTTCCTCCAAATGCATCCCGACCTCCACCAGTTTATCCCCGACTAGCCCTTCCACCCTTAGTTTTGAGGCTTACAAGGATTAGGACGCCCGTGCACTTATAGCCAATCCGCTTCGCTTAGATAAGCTCTTGTTTCCAGCGACTATTTTTTGCTTTTGCCATTTCAACCAAAACTCACCGATTCCGTTATTTGACATGCAAAATGTATTTTACATCTGGGCGATGGAAGAAGACAGGAAAGATAATTTGCAAACAAATTAGAGTGAAATGTTTTTCGCAGGACTGAAAGCGATTAGAAATTTCGTCTACCCAGGTATCAAGTATGATCAAAGCTCAAGTTTGCAACTTGTTCCTGTCTTGATGAAATTTATATCATCCGATCGGAGACATGACAATAGTTTGATATTGTCAAGTTAGAGTTCGATTATGAATATTTGATCCATTCTCCGCTACTTAGGCAAGTTCGCGAACGAAATTTGGTTTCTCATAAACAAAGTTACACTCATCTTGTCAATGATGAGGAAATTGGTAATAATCTGAAACTATAAAGTGAAATACTATCAAAGTTGAGCTTAAGTTTCAGGTTAAAGGCTGCGAGCCCGAGCATCAAATCACAAGAGATTTCAGTCAAATTGTTCAATCTAAATTATTCGACAAGGCATAATCAACTTTTGGCTGAATTAATATTCAGTCAAACAAATTGGATGAAAGAGTTAACTCGACTCGATTATCAGATCCAAACGATCTGTCGTCAGGGCTCGATGTCAGCGAAATAAAGAGTTGTTAACGTATTTACAAATTCCTCGTGTGCGAATGTAAATCGTCGATTACGCGCAACTCACGGAGGGTGAAGCAATTTCGATGACGTCACGCCGGGCTCGCTCTGTTCGCGATCATAAATCCCAACTGCGAAATCTAAGCGCCGATAAGCCAGCGCGAAATGTCACTTATACATCGTGTTGTTTCAAATTGATTTTATTGCCTCGAGTGTTCTCCATGTCTGCCGATGAAATACTGCTCCCGATCGTTAATATTTCACACACGCACACGTGAAGACAACTCCAATACACATCAGCCTTTAGACTTCATCAAGCTACCCCCACCCCGCGACCAAAATCATCATTATTAATGCGCAAAAATGGGACATTTAATTACACAATCATTCACTTCAAAATGCAAATTCGACGAGGCGTTAATAAACTGCAGTTAATTTCGAATTTAACAGCAGGCCAAATTAGAAAGACACTTGGTATGCAAAGTGATTCAATTATTGTTATTGCTAGAGCAAATATTCTTTTTCATTTGATACAGGTGCAACTGGTGAGCCGCGTTTATATTTTCACCGCGACCTGCTCCGCACAAATTAGACGATGCTCATATAGAGCAGTCCCGTTCGCAAGTCCTGTAATTGAACGAAACGAGTTTGCTGAAAATTTAATATTCCCTCGACGCGAGGGTAAACTCGTTCGCCCTCTTCCTTTCGTTGATTCTTTGAAGGCGCTGCTGTCTTCATCCTCGCACACTCGTCAGCTTTAAACTGCGGTCTTTTTAATGAATTTCGATAGCAAAGCGTTTGTTCATCGTTACTACGCTCCTTTTATTATTTTTCGTCTCAGACTTCTCCGCCACCGACGTAATCCAACTCACAATAAACGCTCTTTGCTCAAATTATTAGTCGGGTCATTTTCATAATGGCTTTAAACACTGTTATCCCCGAGTGCTGCTTTTCGCATTAACGCAACAGTCAGATTTGGATGAAATCATAATCACGTGTGTTTTCTCAATTGCTCCAAAAATGATGCAACTTTAGTTTCCACCCTTCCACCATGCTTATTTAATATTGACTTTTCCAATCTTACAATTCCGAATTAGTTCTATTACCAATTGGCCGAATTGTATGTCTTTAACAAATATTTGCCGGCTTTGTTAATGTTTGACCAATTCAAACATAGTTTATTGATCGGATACTTGCGATTTTGTTAATTGCATCGCAAAATTGTTGGCTCAAAGTTGAAAAAAGCGTGTTCAATATTACATCCGGGACGCATCATTCAAGCAATATCTTTGCACGGCAACAAAGTGCATTTGCAATCGTTTCATTAAAAAGCCGTTTTTTATTTTTATCGCACGCGAAAACCAAACGTAGATCATATATATAATCTGAACTGTCATCACAATTCACGGATCGTCGACTGAGATATTTAAATCCAACCCTGACATTTTGATTAACTTTTATGAACTGTGAAATAATACGTTTGTTTTCATTCATGTTTCCAAAAGTGAGCATTTCAATATTGTCAACCAATAATCTAGGGGAACTTAGTTACATCCGTTATGATAAATCTTTTCGCTAGATTGTACCATAGCCACTTGAAGTTAGCCTAATTAAAAGCGACTTCTCCAACAAAGTCCGTTTCTAGTTAGTTAACTATGAAAATAATCAGTGCAAATAAAAATTGCAGACTTTTCAAATCACTTGTTGCCATTGTTTCAGGTCGCAACGAGCTTATTGCTCGTTACATCAAATTGAGAACCGGCAAAACGAGGACACGAAAACAAGTCTCGTCACACATACAGGTCCTTTCGAGGAGGAGAGTTCGAGAGATGCAGTCGAAATTAAAAATGGCTTCGAACGCAGTAAGTGGATTGATTGATTTTATTGATTACTTGACTCGAAGTTGCCAAAACTGCTCTGATGTATATTTGATTTGAAATGAATAAGAACTTGCAAACCATATTGTGTATATCAATATCAGAGGGTAGAGCAGAAGCACGTAAAATCGGAGCCATCGGATGCGATAAATCATACACGCGGCAACGGACTTGGTCATTTAATCAACAGTTGGATTGTTATTTGCGAACAATCGTGAGCGCTCAATAAATCAGAAACGCCGCTCGGATTCACCGAGCGTCTCCTTCTGACCAGAGGCGCGCGCGTAACTGCGTCACTTTCTTCCTTTGTTTTGGCCGCTTCCCTTTCGCCCTTCGCTCGCAGTCGCCGCGAAAGCATTCAATGCGCTTTTATGCGCGCGTAATTGGAAAACTCATTTCCAAAGGCCGTGGCGCAAAAATTTCGTTGATTAAAATGTCAAAAAGGTCGAATTTTTGCACTTAATTCGTTTTTCCATTTTTGCTCCTTCGCAGTCGGAGCACAGTCGAGCGCAAAAGTGCGCGCTTTTGACAAAGTATGTCTCATTTTGATGAGCCTTCATTAAGACTCCCCCCTCTCCTCTTTATCGGCAGAGTTGTATTTTGAGACGCATTTTTTGAGCGCGGCTTTTGAAATGGTATTAATGCAGTAATACAAGCGATGATAATTGGTTGAATCGTAAGAAGATAAGTCGGCGTGGAAAGTTGGAAAAACTGGGGATAATAAAATGGAGCGGGCAAATAATAAAAGCAAGCGAAACGATTGCAAGACTGCGAATGCATCGACGCAGTTTTTATGGCGAAACGAACGGCTCGCTCGCGCAGCTCATTATGCCTCACCTATATGAATTTAATTGCACATTAATCAGTCATTGCGTCTACCGTAATTAGGTTATTAATTGTCGTATTCAGGAATCATGATTTCACGGGTTAAGGAACATTAAATACATTTCATACGTGCAACCCATCACGTTTTGCCTTTTATCTTTTTTGCAATAGCTATTTCCCTGCTGTAAAAATTACATTTATTAAATCAAGAAATTTGAGCTCAAATTCTCTCATTTATAATTATGCAGCAAGTCTCGTCTTCTTGAATTGCAATCAATTTAATTATAAAACAAGAGATAACGTTGGAATAATCAAAGCAACAGTAAAATGAACTAAAATGCGCAATAAAATGTTCACAAAATCATAATAATTAGCTTTTCATTTGCATCGAAAAGAATTCAACGGATTAACTAGAAATGGAATTATTTGTGATCTCTGCTTATCTAATTTATCTCCATGTCTGTTCAGCTGAATGCGTATCGGCTTCTCTGTCTGCTCGCGTGCTTTCTCTCTCTCGCGCGTGCGAATTCCACAATTGGTGTTCGATTTACAATTTTGCACGAGTTCATCCAAAATGGCTCGCCGAACACGTCAACTCGTACGAGAGCATACGGTCATGCTCGAAATTCTGATACCATTCGTTTACGTTTCATCATTTTCGTAAAATTTCATTCACGAACGAGCAATCGGAAATATTTGTACGCCGCGTTTTCTCTAGAATCGATACTCCGCATCGTTTCGCCCGCCCGTTTCGCTCGTATAATTATTATGTCACTTCAACAAGTGAATTTACTATCAAAGTCGATTATTAATAAACCTTCGCTAAATTTTATGCACAACTGCCACTCTTTGTTTTTGTTTGTTTGTTTTTTTTCCATCCTCCATTGTTTAGTTCTCTTCTCCACGAGAAATTCTTCCCTTTGAAAATTTGTGTCAAACATTTTCAATAGTTTTTGTTTCTTTTGCGTTTATAAAATGTGTAATAGTAATTTCATTCAATGTCGATTGGCAAAGTGGAAAAAAACATTCAAAGTGAAAATATAAATATGAACAGAACGAGCTCGAGCCCGGCCAAAATTTGCGCTATGAATAAATATTCATGGCAAAATTGAATCGGTTAGCGCAAGAAATAGTCGAGTCGTTGCATCGGCGCACTTCATTTTACGAGGTCGTAAAGGAAAATCGTAAATCCATGAGCCCTTTGTTGCTCGAATTACACGTTCTTAATCTTGCGAGACCCTAACGCGAAATTTCGCGGGGGATATTCGATACGCTGAATAGACCTTGATTCACGGCAAAGTTAAAGAAGATTAAGACGACGGAAATTCATCCAGCGTGCTTTGTATCGTTCTTTATTAACCGCAATCAAAAGGCACAAAAAGATAACTCGAATGCTGGCAAACTTATTTTTGCATCAATCCAATAAAAGTTGTATTTTTGTGCCCGATATAAAAAGGCTGCGACTAAATTGGCCCGAGAACGTTGTACGTAACGTTAGATATAATTATACCTGAGTTGATTAAATGAAACGTTTAGAGCTCCAAGCGAGTGCCTTAACATGAGAAATTAGATATAAAAAAGTAAGGGTCAAATTGGGTAATTGGTTTTGGAAATTTGTTAGGACGATACGGCGAGGGAGAAGACGCTACAATTAATGGCAAGCATGTCGAGTGCTCAGATAGTATCCGCCGGCGGTGCGATACACAACAAGATGTCCCCTGTCCTCGAGGGGCCCCTGGCCCTTCACGCTTCCACCCCTGTCTCCTATCCCGGAGCGGTAAGTCCCAAAACACGAGAGCTCCTCACTATTATTTATTTCACTTTTACTCTTTTCGTTACTTTCACTTTACAGCTTCACGTCGTTTGCTTACTTTTTGTCGCTTAAGCCCCCCTCCCCACTCCCGCGCCCCCTTACTACACGCTCCTGAAGCATCGCCTCTTCTCTTTTTGTGATTTTCAGTTTTTGTGACTAACCACTAGATCTGTTTTTGATTTATTAACTTTGTTATTTTTTCCGTCAATTCGTTTGAACAAACAAAATAAATAACAACAGGCTAATGAAAAAAAATGGTGATAAAAGAGTTGGAATAAATGAAAAACGATACAAAAATGTTGCGCCTTTTGTTATTTATGTTTTCAATTTGAAATAAAGCGGAAAAGCGGAGCCTTTGTTTGCAACATCTGCAATCGATCTCTGAGCGTACACATCCATCGCTTTGCCCTGGGGCCAATCTAGTTGTGTATTGGTAATCCAAACGTCCGTCGCTTTTACGCACGTCGCACATACCACCGAAATGTGTGTTTCAAACAGTTTTTCGGAGCCCGATCCCCACCCCCTCCCCGCTGCGTCCCTGATCTCTTTCGCGCGTGTATCAACTCGCGCTGTAAGCACGACGCATCCAACGTTTGGTTTTTTACATCCCACGCATTAACGCAACACTCAAAATTCAACATCAACAGAATCCATTCTTTTGTGTTCAGTTACTAAACACCTCGCTGATTCTCGTCCGATACGGTTTAACGGTAGACTCGCTATTTCGTCTGCCAGTTTCTTTTTGACTTATTCACATTTGTTATTAATCACACGGCTATCCTGGTGATATCTCTTCATGTTATCTTTATCGTAAGATGTTTGATAGTATCGAAAGTATGGATTTTCATATGCAATCTTTCATCAACTTTGTTACATATGGGGTTTTTGTCAGAGATTCCAGTTAAATGCCATATCGAAATCCGTATATATTAATAAGGATCATATGCGCACCCAGTTTACTAAACGCAATGTCTTTTTTTAGCAATTCTGGCAGCCAGGACTCCAAGCAGGACCGTCCCAGGACATCAAACCTTTCCAGCAACCACCTTACGCAGGCAAACCCTCCGCGACTGCCGTCTCCAGTAGCGACATGATTCAAACTCAACCACCTCCTCCATGGGAAGGACGAGCTATAGCTACTCATAAACTCAGACTCGTCGAATTCTCGGCCTATATGGAACAGCAGAGAGACCAGGATATTGTTAGTATTTGCTTCGTCCACTTTCATATTCAATGGTGTTTTTTTAACACGATTGTCAGACTTGATAGTTTGCCATTTTTTAACTGACCTTAGTGAACACTCGGTATTTATAATTCAGCATCTTTAAAGCTCTTGTATATCTAGTACGAATTTACTAGATGTTTGGTTTTATTGGCGAAAAATGTGGATGTTTAAATTAACGTTTATAGGTTTTTATATATAGGTATGCTTTCAATGAGGTGTTGGTAAAACTGTCGTATCGGTACTTCGTTGTAGTCTTTACGATTCGTAATCATATTTCCGGTTCTTAAATAGCAGCTCGTTTCAAATCGACCTGTGAATATCGGTATTACATATTTTATTTGAACCAGTGATATGTACTTTATGGTCAGGTTTAATGTATTGTTAGCTTCTGTTAAAAGTAGAAGGGTTATATATAAGTAGTCAAATTATAATTCGTTCGTGGTTTTCGTTAAGTTTCTTTTTTAAATTCTTATACGCATAGCTCATGACTTGATTTCATTTTCAGTATCACAAGCATCTCTTCGTGCACATAGGAGGATCAGTAACATACGGCGATCCGCTATTAGAAGCCGTCGACATCAGGCAAATCTATGACAAGTTCCCAGAAAAGAAGGGTGGTCTGAAAGAACTTTATGACAAAGGTCCACAAGCCGCCTTCTTCCTTGTCAAATTCTGGGCTGATCTCAATACCAATATCCAGGATGAAGCTGGCGCTTTCTATGGTGTGACGAGCCAGTGAGTATCATACTATTTAAATTGAAATTAAATCATATAAGATTTCATAAATATAGGAAACTTATCAAACTTCTGGTTGTGTAATGGAAAAAGTCAGGATCATAGGTTCACGCATCTTTAATATTACGATACTAACTTTTTAGTGAATTGAAAAGTAATCTTTCTTACACATTGTAATATTCTGTTTCTTTTGTATGTAAATAAAAATGTGTCGAAAATGTTTCTGCAGGTACGAAAGCAATGAAAACATGACCATAACGTGTTCGACGAAGGTTTGTTCGTTTGGCAAACAAGTGGTGGAAAAGGTAGAGACGGAATATGCAAGGTTTGAGAACGGCAGGTTCGTTTACCGCATCAGTCGCTCTCCCATGTGCGAGTATATGATCAATTTCATTCACAAACTTAAGCACCTGCCTGAAAAGTACATGATGAACAGTGTCCTGGAAAACTTCACCATCTTACAAGTAAGTCTACCACATAAATGTCTCGTGAGTGACTTTGTAATTATTACATAGTCCATAGATAGACATTTATTTAACCATACGTAACGCTCTGTATAAACCACATAAATATCCTTTATATGACATATCATAAAATGTAAATAAATGTTCATTTAGACCCTTCATATCTACTTCCAACATTCGCGATATTTGAAATGCTTGTAGATTGCTTGATTAATCTGTTTCCATCTTTCAGATCGTGACGAACAGAGATACGCACGAAACGCTACTCTGTACAGCGTACGTCTTCGAAGTGTCAACGTCCGAACATGGTGCTCAGCATCACATATACAGACTGGTTAAGGACTAGTCTGGTATAAATTGCTCGCCATGCCATCCACCCCCATCAGTGCCTACCGTCACACGAAATCATTCATCTAAGCACAATCACACGACATAATACACGTACACATAAACAAAAAACATCCAATTGAACGAGCAGCTCTGTTAAGCTCCCACACGCCGGATCACGCTCCCTGTGCAACGAGTCTCGCTGTGCAAAATTTGTGATAGCCAGAAACAAACTTCTATGGTTGTATCGCGCGTTACGTCCAAGCCATTCAATTGCCAAGAAAATGTATGCTGCGCATAGTCGTTTGTCTTTGGTTAATCGACGACCAGTGCAATGACAAAGAGAAATCTGTTTTGCACGGGAGGAAAGCGTTGCTCAGGGACCCGGGTGAAAGGAATACGTAAAAAAAAGTAAGAAAGAACACGAGCCTCGACTTCGCCTGAACGCGTTCCTTATTTTTGTACGGTCAGCGTGAAACGAAGCGCACCATCCTGACTCAAAAAGTTCGACAATAATCGTAAGCGTGGTGCCGCCTCTTTGTGTTCTTCTTTCTCCCAGATTGCGCGCCGTTCTGCGTTTTTTTCTTTCTCCACGAGTCAAAAGATTCTCCCGTTTGCTTTCACGTGACGTGCGTTTAAGGAAAAGTCAGGTGTCGACGCATATGTTTAGTATTATACTTTTCATTCTTAAACTAGACAATAGATCAAACAAGACATTCACACACAATTATACATACATAGTTGTAAGAGAATATATGTTAAATATTAATGAAATGAAAATAACAATCGACATTGTTATAAAAAATGACCGTGTATAAAGCTATCTACGTGATTTTATGTTTTAATTCGAAGATCGAAGGTTGAAATCGATGCCATTGCAATTTCGCGATTCGGTATCTTTATTTTTTTTTTAAATTTTAAAAATGCAATTCTCCCCCCCCCCTCCCCCCTCACTGTCTTCGTCTTTCAGGCTGTCCTCAATTTCGTTTGTTCTTTTTATTAATTTATGCGTTATCGTTGATTATTTGTGACTTTTACAAAACATTTTATACCGCTCCTACCGTATTCTGAGAGATTCTTGCGATTAACGAAGTCTGTATGTCACTGTAGTTTTGATTTTTGTTCTTGGCAAACGAAACAAAAAAACTTTGTCGCTAAAAATCGATCCGCTCGATTGATATCTCATAGAATGTAGCTGTAAGCTTCGTCGTTTCTACTTTAACTTTTGAATTTGTCGATTTTCAATCCAACGCATGTAAAACAACGAATTACTTCCGTCTGAAACAAATCTTAAATAATGTATCGAAATGCGTTTTCGTGTTAACCGAAATTACTCTCTTGATTGAGTGTAATTTCAGATAAAAACAGATTCATCGTTTCTTATAGCCACCTCTGTATTTTATCATCTTTTTCTAGCTAATGTGTAAAGCTCTTTCTTACGATTAAGCGATAAAGTTGGTTATCTTGCTACAATGTTAATGAATCAATGACAACTATCAGTCGAAAATCAAATACCAATCGTATTTCGAATCAGAGCTTTCGAAAAATCAAAATTCATTCAGACGATTGGTTTTTGATTTTCGAATAAGCCGGAAACTTTTTAACGCATATACACGCACTTTTGTTATTATTTCACTTTTTGATTTTTTTACTTGTGTTTTACTTTTACGGTCCCGTGTGTGTATTGCAAAGACAGGAATTGTCGTACTTAAAATAGTTGCGGGACTGCAAAACACTAAATTTACCGCGAGCAATTTGAACTTTTTCGCACGAGCGCCAAGACTCAGCGTTGGTGGAATCGATAATTGTATATTTTTCTTTGCAAAAGAAAATCGTTTTAACAGAAAAACTGACTCTTTTGTTTTATGTTTCTTTTTTCATAATAAAGAAGAATGAAAGCAATCACTAATCGCGGAACTGTCAGTCGACAGTAATGCTTATCATTTGATGATTCGTTCTTGCAACGAACCTTGCCGAATACTAACGCAAAAAGAAGAACGATACTTTTTACATATACATTAAGGTTTTATATTAATATTAGTTATCGTATTATTACATTAATGACCCTTTACGAAACAAGTGGCAATGTATTTTGATCTCTTTTTTTTAGTCAGAAATACGCCCGTTTTTTCTTTTTCACACGTACACTTCTGAATGTTTCTGTTTTTACTTCTTTTGTAAGGGTGAGACTTGGAAACTCGTTAAGTGGACAAAGCAATTTTACATTAATTTCGCGTATTGTAATTGGCAGCTCAGCCATTTTATTCAGTTTTAATTATAATCGCCGACTGTAAATTGTTTATAAGAAAATGCTACTTGCGGGCTTAGAAATTCTTTACTTTTGCGCGTCGGTTGTTCGAGTTGGCCCGACCTGATTGTCGCCTTTTGTTAAATCCATTGTGACTTTTATACAAACATATATCTCGAAAATGTCCGATCTTTTGACTTACAATCAGCGACGAGATTTATTAACGCGGGTCACCGAAATCAATGCCGGACTATTGATCTCCTTTGAACTTGCTACTTAAGACTCGAGATACAATTTCTAGGCCGAATTAGCATCTCTTCGGGAAGAAGATTCATCCAAGTTTGTCCGAAACTGTTTACATATAAAATTACAGATAATATTATAAGCAAATGTGCACATAAAAAAAAGAAAAAACAAAGTTAAGATTCGACGATTAACAATTGTTCTCTCTTGTGTGAATAATTTCAGACTAAATTACTTGAAACCTAGATTGGAAGATTATTGGAAGCTAAAATAATACAAATTTTCAGAAACGAGCACAGACACTGATTATCTATTAACATTGACTAATGAATTAAAAATAAGTAAATTACATTTATAAGAAAAGATTATGAAAATATATATTTATCTATGTCTTCTGTGAAGATGAAAAATAGTACTCTCTCACTCTATATTGATGATGATAAATTTTGCGAAGGACAAGATCGAGAACCGACAAACAAACGAACAGCAAAAGTAGTTTAAGAACACATAACCGGACGAGATTTGCAAGCGTTAGTTCCAGCGAAAATGAGCTTGCGCTCGAACGAAAATCCTCCATCATTATTAGATTCAATTTAATATTCACGTTCAATTTATTCTTTCAACATTTTCAGTCAAAAATTCCAAACCAACAACTTTATGAGCTTCGTTCGAGCGCTCGAGAAAATCTCGACTCTGAAAAATGAGTTGACGTCGCCCGAATAAGTGAACTTTAAATATCCACATTTTTCATTTTTTTTTTTTTTTTTTTTTTTTTTTCCCTTTTTTTTTTTTTTTTTAACCGGACCACAACCCAAACGTTTTGGGGTTTTTTTTTTTTTTCCTGAAATGC
>JABFQD010002397.1:0-15331 GCA_022817045.1 Psix sp. ZL-2020
AAAAATATTTTTATAAAACCTTATAAATTCATAATAATATAATTAAAATCTCACTTTTCTAATTTTATAAATATAATGATGTTTGGGTCGAAAAAATCGACAATTAAGTGATATTTTATTTCCACTAGTTTGATTTATTTTACAGGGGAGACTAACCAACAGAAATACACGTTTTGATATTATGTCATTACTTTTAATATAATTTTAATAAAGCTTATTCGAAATTATACTAGTAAAAATGAAAACAGATAAAATCCATAATTTTTATCAGATCAATCGGGGCAAGCATTTTTAGACTAAGTATTGTCACTTACAAAAAATGACTAATTGTCAAAAAATTGTTTTTAGGTTGGACGATCACATTATATATAATTATCTTAGCATAAATCTTTCAAAAAGACTTCTTTCGTATTATTTTCAATATACGTTTGTCTGTTGGAATTTGCATGAATTTAACATAAATTTGTAATGGAGTTTTTTATTAATTTTAAAGGATAAATAATCAAATGATATCTTTACTATTACATAATAATGTTAATAGTTATTTATAATTATCATTTACAGGGTTCAATCTGAATAAGTTTAAAATGAATTACTTTACCATAAATTAACAAAAATAGAAAACCATAGAATGAAGACTTACTCATTTTTTATACATTTTGGAATAACAATAAATTTTTATACATTAGTTTTTTTTAAATAATTGCAATGTCTCACAATTAGCAATTATTTCATAATTGTAAAATTACAATCGCCGAATAACTTTTTTCAATCCATCTGATCATAAAAGAATTTGTTCTAACTTCCCAATTATACACTTAAATATCTTTTCACGCAACTTCTCTTGATGCACAATTTCTCTCAACACAATAAAATCATCTATGTATACGCAACTATTTTGACTTCAAAAAGATTTGTTTTTTCTACTTTTAAATATTTTTCTAGAGGTATAAAATAATGTTTTATGTTGTTTGTCATTTTAACTGATAATGACATAACCTAAAATATTGTGCCAGAGCATGCGCGTGAGACATGCGCATAAAACAAAATCAGGTTTATTGAGTGGAATAAAATTTCCGTTCCCGGATTATTGCGTCAAAGGAGATTCGACTATATTAATTTTATTTTCTTTTTTTTTGTCATTGTGATTTTTTATTTAAAAGTTAACATGTGTTTTTTTATAACATGCTAGAAATAAAAGGGAGAGTATTAGATATCGTCCACGATGCATGGTACAGGGTGCGCGAATTACGGGGCACGGTATAATGTAGAGATTCTGCTTGGAATGAAACTAATATTCACATTCGATCTGCTCAAATGTAATAAAACCTAATAGCACTGTAATGTCCGTAACATCTTCGACCGTTAGAAGTTAGAGCCCGAAAAATGTCTTTAGTAGTACACTTGAAGTTTAATCGAAATTTAATAATAAAAATAGTAAGGTTCACTAAATAAAATAGTCATTTTCCATGTTCAAGTAAAATCACATGATAATATTTAAAATACTAGTTTTCATAATTTTTTCTCAGCTTGCCTATTATTGAAATAAGGGAACATCCTTAAAACGTTTAATTACAACCATCTTATTTCTTTATCATAACAATATGAGACACTAAATTCAGCTTGAAATTGAAAACATAATTGAAACTTGAAAAATGTTCATTTTATGATCGACCTCAATTCTTAAATTAGCATTTAAACATAGGAAATCGTGGGCAGAAAATATGTAAAGTACATATATGTTCAAATAAATGAAAATACACGTACAAATGGTAGTTTAACTTTGTGCTTGCAATAATACAAATACAAGCTTTCCGCGAAGAAAAGGAAAGAAGGCAAATAAATGGCAATAAAGCTAGACGTTGATTGTCAGCCAGTTATGAACTCTATTACTGAAAAGTATCAGCCAAAAATTAGCCAAGCATCAGCCAGGGATCTGCCAGCCATATAGGACGACATCTGTATTTAATATCTGGTAGAAATAGAGCTTGGAAGTAACATCCAGCATATAGTTGCCATTAATTTGCCTTACATCAACCTTTTTTTGCTTTTCCGCGCGGATTATATGCAGAAATATACGCGTATGTATGTTCGCAATATTTTTGCAAACCACTCAAAAACTATTTAAATAATTATACACATGAAGTGAAGGTTGAGAAAAATCTCAATAAACGCAGGTGCTTATTAATTTGATACGTGAAAACAATGAATTTTTAAAATGTAGGGTTTGAACAGAAATAAAAAGAATAGATTGTCTTATTTAATAACCAAGTTTTTGTGAAATATAAATATTTTATTTGAAGTGATAGTATAGTGATGTATTTATGGATTTATTTATTTAAAATAAATTTACTTATTTAGAACATCAACAACAATAGTATTATACTTGAGATTTAATTTGCATTGAATATTAATAGAACCACGCGGAGTTCAATTGCGACAAAGATTTTAATTGAAGAAGATGATTTATAATAATCAAATTATCTTTCAAAATTCTGCTTAGATTATGGAAGGAATTTTCTAAAAATAGCAAATTGAATTTGTGAAAATTTAATTTTTTTACAAGATTGCAAGCTAAGTGTTACGATGCAGTTCTATTTTTTCACTCGAAAACTTGTAATTCTTTTTGACATTACACACGTATTCCCATTTATTTTCAGAAAAATCTTTGATATCTTAAACGTAGAAATTTCGCACAGATTTTCATAAAAAAACCCTCTTTTCTTTTCAAAGACAGTCAAAACTGAATCGTTAGCGAATTTCGTATTGTATGTTAAACTAAAGAGCTGGTATTTTGAAATAAAAACAACTGAATTCTCAACATTATTTCACATTTGTATTACATGTGATACAAATTACGTGAAATAAAATTTGATAACAGAGGGAATACGAATATTTAATTCTTTATGGAGTTATTCATGCAATTCATAACATTCGTTTTTATAAAATGGTTTATTAAATATCGTTAATAGCGAATCAATAATTAATCCTACAGTGAGAACTTAATTTTACGAGTTATGAATCGAATTAAACAATTGTCTCACTTACGACATTTTATTGTATTTTTGATGTTCACGTTATTTTTGAGACTGCAATTTTTACCACGTTCCGTACCTCTCAACTTCAAAGGTAATTCAATTGCAAATAGCATAATGAAACCTCCTTTCTTCCCGTATATTTTTGCAACAATTAGTGCACGTGGAAGTATCCTCGCGAACAATATTTCATTTTTTGTGCATGTTTCTAAAATCCTTGTTTGGATTTTTAATCATTTTCTAAGTACCGGACTGTTAAGTTACCCATAATGTAATTGAATTGGTTAAGTCATCAAACGAACAAAGTTGAATACTGAAAGTTAACTACAATGTATTCATAAATAATTCTTTTGATCTTTTTGTCAGTGGATAAGAGTGAACAACATTAAGTTTTTCGAATATTTTCGATTTGTGTATACACAATTATTATAATGTATAAGGGAAAACGGAAATCTCTGCATTGCATAAAAAATATGAATTGAAAGACTTTACGAACTTGATTGTTATCGTTCACAATATCTAATGTAAATATTAGCTCAGCTAATGATTTCATTGGCTACGAAGACGACCAAAAAAAAAGAACAAAAAAATTGCACACATCTAAAAGACAAATCATTTTGAACAAAATAATATAATATAAATCGAGCACATGAATTTTAATAAGGAAATCTGAAAATTCAAATGTAGTGAAATTTGTAATTTAATTCTGAACACCAAAAAATGCAAAATAAAAATTTTTACTAAGATGTGCAAAAAACTGAAATGATTCGACGGAAAATAATGATTTTCGCCGTTTGAAAGGAAAGTCTGTTCCACAAAAAGAAATATAAAACTATGATTGAAGTGACCTGTATTTTGACTTTTGAAAAAATTTTAACGAAATATACTAACCGAAATTATAATGTTGTTTATAAATTTAAAAAACAATACCAACTGAATATCTAAACTGATTTAGATATCTTGGATATCTATCTTAGATAATCTTATTATCTGTTGAATATGTTTACTTCGATTGAGTTTTTTTTCCATATAAGTTAATTGAACATACATATTTGTCAATGTTTTGTTGAGTATTGTACCAGTGATCGTTGCATCAATAATAAACGTTACTTTCACTGGAGATATGCATCGTGTGATGTCTAATGTTTAAATTTGATAAACTGTTCAAACAAACATGTTTATCTAGAATAATACTTAAGATACAACCTGAAATGTTATATTTACAAGCTGATGTTTCGAACAGAAAGTTCGAAAAAAGTAATGGTCAAAGTGGCAAAAACTATGTCTGCTGAATGTATAATTTGACTAAGAAATATAATCCACGATGAAATTCAGAATTATTTTTTGAAGGCGAAATGAAAACGTCGAATGTTTTAGTAATTAATTGCATATGAAATTCTAATTCCGAGTCTGAAACGGCGTAATATTTTTTCTTGGCGCCTGCAGTTATGTAACGTGCAATAGATATTAAACAGAGAAACACGCGTGATGAAAAGGATGGTAGATAAGATAAGCCTAGCGTTACTGCATTCACACACCTATGCCAGAGGTTGTCTCTTATAGACGAACTAATTTCGCTGGGAGTTTTAAGCTCCGTAGAAAGCGGTTCGATGAGACTTCCGGCGTGACATTAGGTCGAATGGTGAGGCAATGTCGAGGCCTACGTGACCGCATTTCGAAGCGGCTTTTTGAACCGACACCTAATCGAGTCATTTTTGGTACTTCTGACGAGTGGGTTTCCGCCAGTTCAGTCGTGCGAAGCCAAGCCAAATGACAACTTGGCCACAAGCGAGAACTCTGTCGTCTGTGCTTTCCTTTTCTCTCAATCTTTTTTCTTCCTCGTATCCGCCTAGATATACCCGATAAGATTATAGGCAACGCCTCAGAAACACGTCACCCTTATACTTATTGCAGTTTGAATTTTCTTTTGAATACCGCTTTCTCGTAAATAATTTTCCTCTCGCGTCTTCTACACTTTCATCATTTTTTTGCGATACGATCCAGTGCGTTATATTTTGTTCTCTTTTTTATGAATATTATTGTTGGACTTAGTAGACCACGTGTTTGATAGCAATCAAAGTTATACTTTTAGATAATTAAATAATCCTGATGATAAATACATTTGTAATTAGCTTCGCAATTATAAAAGCATTAGGTTAAATTAGTTCTGTGATGATAATGTTTTCTTAAAGCGTTGTACCTTTAACTTTCAAATAAAAGAAAATAAGACAAGTTGCGAGGGTGGCATAGAATTGGTTACAACAATTTTTCCTACATTTCAGATTTACAATTCCAACATCTTATTAAGTTTGAAATAATTATTAATACATTTGAAATCAGCACTTTATTCCAAACTATGAATCATCACGGAAACACTTTCATTTTTGATTTCCTACGTTCGCCAAATATCTGAATTCTTAAAACTTCATTTCAAATTCTTATTTTTCCATGTCCGAGATATTTTATTTGCAATATATTTTTGAAATTTCTATTTCTTCTTATTACATCAAGCACGCTTGAATAATATGTGGGATTTTTCCTGACGTCGTGAAATGTATTGTCCATATCACTGGAATGTTAAAAAGTCTGTCATATCTCTTCATTCGTCACATAGGAGATATCAACGTTGAAAACAAAAGCACAAAGAGGCACCTCTCACTTCTACCGTTGCGTATAGGTTATACATAGATAAAATTGAATTCACGGACGTCAAAGGTATCCTTTATATATAACCCTCAAATACTATAATTTATAATTCGATCAGCTTTTTAGAATGTTTCTCTAGAATTAAATATTTTTCATCGTCATAAAATCAAACAATGTTATCTTTTTATGCTCAACCATATAATTCATGCATCAATCAATGCTATCACTATTCAAAATAAGAGGCAGTTAAATAAAATTAAATTCAATTTATTTGCGATATTTAATTTATTTCAAGTATATAAAAGTAGATTTTGATAATTTTTCAGTTTAGTTGCTTGACTTGGAGTCAAGTAGCCATACACAGTTTTTAAAAGAGTATCGACTAAAAATTCTGTATTTTATTTTATCTTAAGCATGGATTTCGCAATCGAGTAAAACTGATAAATTATACTAACAGCAATAATTTTTCATTTTCTCAAGTTGATATATATATTTAAATGATTAAAAATTTCTTTTAATGTAAATGTATATGTGAATTAATGAATGCACTTTACAGAATATTATTATAGACGAGGAAATCATAGAACTTACAATTAGTACATACTTGCACGCCTCACTTATTTCGTTGAATAATCTAAAATAATTATAGTAATAAAAATGTACATTTTTAAATTAAAAATGAAAGTAAATTATTTGTTTGCTTTTGTTGTAGTTCATTATTTTTATTTTCATTTACAGCTCAATAAGGAAAGAGTCAAAAGCAATTTATACGCATTACATATTTTTTAATTATTTTTCTCATACATAATTTCACAGTTCTATAAATCTTGTTAAACGATAACAAGCAAAATACTAACACATACACACATGTTCAGGCTATACATTTATGTATGTTACTGTGTTACAGTCTTTTCAAAACAATGTGATGAAAAAATCCACCACTGAGAATTGGATTTGATAGCAAGCACTTAACCTCGAGACTAGAGTTGTCAGATTGGGGATTTGTCATAAACAATGATATATTTTCAGCTTTAGAAAGAAATGATTGAAAAAATGGATAATAAAAATAAGGATGTTTATATCGTTACATTAGAACAATCGAAATTTATAGTTTAATTTTAAAATCATTTTTGATTGTTTTTTTTGTTTTCAATTTTCTAGCTTACGTTTCAATTAATTTTATTTAATCGACAAGAAAACTGCAGTGTTAAAATTATTTGTGTACTTCAGTTTGTTGATAAGACACTTTTCTGTGCGCACAAAAAAATATAATCCGTTTCATGTCACAGCTATAAAGAAAATACCACACCTTCACCACAAATCCCACATAAGGTCAATGTTGGTTTTCATAGTTCAACCCGAGGTGCTATTTTTTCTTTTATATGTAATTAGTACATATTAATTATAACAACGATCGATTTTTAATGAATGATATGATCATACGAATTTTCCTAATTGAAAGAAATGCAATTTGTAGTTTAAATTTGAACAAGAGATAATTGAATTAATGAAACTGGGCGTCAATAAAAGTCGGGAAATTAAGAATAATTAAACAGTTCTGTTTTAAAAATACTTTGTCGAAGATGAAAAAATTCAACTTCATGCAAATTCTTTTTCCAATACAATTATTTTACGCAGAAAGTACTTTTTGTGTTGTGGAAAATTGTACATAAATCTATTCAAGTTTATTTTGTTACGCGGTATTTTTAAATAAACAAGCATTGATGCGAAACATATAAATTATTACTATTAATTACTGATAGTTCGATAAAAGTAAATTTATTTGATATTAAAATCTTGATATTTTTGTATTCAAATGTTAGTTCAATAAGCGAAACAAAAAGTATAATGTTAAATGAATATTATTTGATTTGCATGAAATTTTCCTTAGACAATATGATAGATATAAGAAATTTTTCCTTTCTAATATAATGACATATTGCAAGATAAAACCTATACTGAGCGGGAAAAAGAGAGAGCAAGAGGAGGGGAAACAGAAAGAGAAAGAAATCGCTGAGCTTACAGCTATGGCGTTTATTGCTGAACATTGCTCAAAGGCCAGTGCTCGCCATTTTAGCACATTAGTTTCAGTTTTTGATGATTCATCTAGAATATTGAGTGATATCGAATAACTCACTTTTAAATGCATTTTATTAAAGAAACGTAAACGAAGAATTTATTAAGAAATCTTTTTCACAGTATTCATGGAAACCTCGAAAGAGATCCAACGATAATTGATGCGCATGTTTTGAAATTTACTTGATATCTGTACATACAGAAGTAAAAAAAATATTCTGTTGAAACTTGGTTTGAGACCCAAGTCAGTTTTTAATATTTAAATTATTTTCGTATGGAGTTTATTTGAAAATTATTTTTCCAATAAAAAACTTGAAAAAACTCTATCTGTCGTAGTCAATTAGATTATATATTTAAAATCAAATTTTGTAATTTCCTTTCAATTGATATCAAAGGTTGCATAAAAATGCTTTTCAATGTTTATATTCCGGTCAACATTTTTTCTAAGAGGTTTGGTTGTTTCTTATCTTAGTTAATTTATGTTTTTTCAACGAATTATTTGTATGTTAATGAAATTTCTAAATTTAAAATACAATCAATTCTTACTATAAACATTCGAATTTCATTGTTTTCAATATTCAAACTTTAATTTATTTAGACCTTTTTAATAGTATACAAAATTAATGATTTTATATACAAATAAAGTCATCATTGCAGGGTTCATTTTCAAATAAACAATAAATACGTTGATTGTAATTTTTTTCAATAATTGAAGCAATCGTGGAAATAATATTATAATATAAACCTTGTGATGGAAATAATAAACATAAATATGCATAAATTGATAATTCTGTTGTAAAAATAAGATACAGCTTTAGAAAAATATTGTCTATAAAACTAGAAAATTATCGAAATGTCATCGAATATCAATTTCAAAAAATGGAATAATTCATTTTAATAGGTAGAAAGTATATTTTTACACTATCCTCGACCATTCTTTTATGTACAAGTTTAACACAAAAATTGTTGATCCTATTTGATAAGGTTTTTTTACTATTTATATTCACACGTTTTGATTTTTGCAATTGTTAGATACAAGAACAAATGAAAAATTTCGTTTCTAATTGTTTGAACTTTTTTAAATATTTTCAAACTTGACATTTCTTCGTATTTGAAAATGTGTTGAAATGATACTTGCTTCTTCTAATCTCTATTACATGCGCACATCTCACATTATATGTCCAAGCAGTTAAAACGCTAAGGTGAACCAAGGATTACAAAAATGTTCAAAAAAAGACGAGGCCAAGGTGTGGATTTTCATGATAAAACCTACCACGAAATTGTAACATATTAGTATTAATTGTTAAAACTTCAACAATGTAAAATGATATGGTTAATTACATAATGACTTAATATTCTATGCGCGAAAAGTAATAAAATGAAAAATTCTTCATGTAAGAGTTAAAAGCATCAGACCGATGAAATTCATTTCTGATTCATTTCAATACTTAAAACATATGAATAATTCCATTCAGTCTGCATAAAATTAGTGAGTATTAATAATCTGATTATACACATTTGAAGTCAAGTTTGTTCAGGGCACACAAACTATTCTGTTATAGAATTTCTATTCAATTATATTTGACTATGTGAGATTGATGTTTATGGAATTTATATTTAATTATCATCTCATAATATTACATAAATATACACTTGTTGCGAAAGTGGCTGATTAGAACTTTTGCAGCAACAACGGTTGGCTAATTACATTTTACTAGTAACTACTTACATCTACTCATAATGGGAATAAATAGTATCTTAGAGCTATTAATTTCTACAGAGATCCATTTTTAGTCAGTTCGGAATTTCAATCCCTTCCGGAGTTATGCGGCTACATGAATTTTCAACTCGATTTGCATTTTAAGACGTTTGTCTCTGTACTTTGGTTTATTGTTTCCAAATTTTTCATTAGAAATGTAGCTATGATAAAGGAATGCATTCTAGAATAAATATCATATTCTTTTACAATTTTTAGTTACTTTCACGATTCAATATTTAACATGAATAATATTTAATTCTACTGATAATATTTAATACTTGATAATTGTTTTCTGAATACATTTAACTATTAATGTAAGTGTGACAAAGTATTTTTAATGAATTTTATTCTAAAGATAAACAATTAATTGAACTATACTTTGAAGTTTGTTTTCCCTCAGATGTTTGAATTAGATCTATTTTTTAAATTTATTCCACACTTCGAAAAGAGCTGCAATGATTTGTTCACGTAAAAACTAGAAACGTCTAAAATGTCGAAAAATTACTTTTAACAAAAGTAATTTTTGGCATTCTATTTTGGGAATTGTTACTTCCGGTTTCTTTTTATATAAATATAGCTATTGCAAAGAGCTAATAATATCATTACTGAATTTTGATTCAATGGAAAATCAAATTTCGAAACGTCACTACAGCAATATTTATTTAAAAAAGTTCCTTTTATGGCAAAATTACCCATTTCCGAAACAAAACGTTCAGTTTATAAAACATTTCAAATGAAATTATATTAATAAAATACGTTATGTTAAAATATCTTTCTAATAATTGTTTGTTGTTTGTGTTCATATTGGCAATATTATTAAAAAAAAGTATTTAAAACACGAGGAAAATTTATTTCATCCTTTGCTAAATTTTAAATTGTTGAATTATAACATATTGTATATCATAACATGTATACATAAATATCTTTGTATGTCGTCTTACTTATAAATATACATAATATTCTGAATTCTTCTTTTATTATGCATTATAAATGACCGCAATGTTCATTATTAAATTTTTGCGAACGCAAAACGACGTTTTGAAACGCAGTTCCGTAAAAATGGATATAATATACTATGAAATGAATATGTAATCTTTTGCGTCATAGAATTAAAATTTTTACATAATTGCAATTTTTGCCTGTATTGTTAATTAGTACGCTTCTACAAAAAGTGAAGCTAACCCATTGACACATAACGACTTTAGCTGTTTTGGCGATGAGACCCGTTAATTGACGTTTCCGAAAGTCTTTCCGTTTCATATTGCAAATTACAGAAGAGGTTCGATGTAATGTGCTCGCCGGTGTGTTTTAAAAATTAAGTCTGCAATTTTATTTGTACAATTTTCGTTTACATATTCGACGACTGCGGTTAAAATACAGAATCTCTTCAGCATATCGATGATAGATTCAGGATTCTGACAAAATTCTGATTTGAATCGATATCTTCGAACGGAGTATGCAATAAAACTGACTCGAGCTCAACTTTCATATTATGCAGCGATTTCGATTAGAATACTGTTTATGAGAAATGTGAGATAGCGATTAGAATTATTATGTCTATACACTTATGCACAATAATATAAGTAATTAACGCAATGGATGGCTACTAACTGTATTAACAATTTGTATATTCGAGCTCTATATGAAACGAATTACATTTCCATTTTTGAGGTTGAAAATGCAAAATAACGAATAATCCATAAAGTATCAAGTTTCGAAGTTCGTAAAGGCAAATAGGTATTCCACTGAGCGATTCTCAATCAAATACTCTTAACTCGATTAGTTAACACACATACCTTCATAAGTAGAAGTATGCAATTATCTGAAGCATCTAAATAGACGAATGGTTTCTGCAAATTGAGTGAAGATTCGATTTGTCAGGAAAATCCTTTCAAGCGGATGATCTCTATAAATTAATTTATAGTTCAAGTTTGAGATATTTTACGCAGATTTTGGTTACAACTAATATTCCTCCTCGCGTCTATAGAGAAAAGGTTGAATTGACGGATAACACAATCATTATAAAATGATTCCAAATGTTGCTACAAGATCTTATTTATCTTAAGCTATATATCATGGCGATTAAGCTCTGAGATTTAGCATAGTGTATTCATTTAATTTAACGTCATAGATTCGCACTTAAACTGGAACGAACGGCACATATAATCTAGATCTATAAATCTTGTTCATTTATAGATAAAAATATACGTTCCTTGTTCGTTAATTTACTTATCTTTGCTACCCTTCCCAATAACGGCAGCGAGCAACTCTGTAAAAAGTATGAATTTAAAACGAACAAAAATTTACTAATTGATTATTTTCCTTTACGAATATTTTAATATTAAAGAGAATCTATAGTTTTTAAGAAGGTGGATTATTATTTCAGATATTACGACGACTAATTTAATAAATGCAAAATGTTTGATTTATTAATCAATACTTGATGCTTCAGATGATCTTTTGCTTCAATTTGTTATATACGACAAGTTCTTTTTGTTTTTTTTTTAATTATAATACACTTTCTGATAATAACTATTTTTAACATTACAATATTGTTTTGTTCGCATTCGCTGGTAGTGTGATATTTGATGACAGAAAAATCCACATTCGAGAGGTTTGTTTGCGTAATTTATGACCAAACTGAACCAGCCGCTAGATTTTTCTCGATAATATATGTAATGTTTTTCAGCTTCGAAGGAGACTTTTTTGGAATAGGATTATGACATCTGCAAGGGAGATGATTCATCAATTTTGGAAAATTTCTTCGGAATTTTTAACCCTCAAATTTGAAAAATTTTATTCAAATCTGAATTTCTACTTTTTTAAATAAATTGCTCAAAAAGATAATGAAAAAAATTACGTCGAGTAGAAATAAATGTATTATTTTATCGTAAAATTAACTGAGCCGAAAATAAAATCTTTGATAAAGCAGAAAATATAATAGTAATATACCGACAATAATAGGCAGTGAATTGTCGTGGTATATTCTTATTATACTTCTATTAAATTCTCACAATATTTTCATTATATTTCTCTTATATAATTCACAATATGATAGTCATATAATATTAATATAATAACTTATTTATTAATATACTTAAGAAATATTGAATGTTTAAATTAAATATTCTAAATAAGATTAGGTGATATATTTAATAACTATTTCTTAAAGCCTGTCTCCTTTAAACTGATATCTTTATGCTAAAAAATTTACATAAATGCCTCATGTAATCATATTCTCAGTTTTAAAATTAATTCACTATTTAAATTTCGTGCTATCGATTAAGTTATTCGCACGACTCAAAAGACATTTTGAATGCACAAACTTCAGCAGCAATTTTCGCACCTATGCCGTATTGCAATGATAAACACATTGCATTACATTCAAGCAATTGACTCATACGTATCAATCTTTATCGTGACGCATGCGTATTGCTGATATGTAACTTACAATCCGCACGAATATAAGTTAGCTCAAATTTTTTCCGACTTTTCAGCTGCTTAAACAGACTGTATACTCCGAGCATTACGTTTTTTCATACTGATTTTTACTTGATTGAAATGTCAATATAGATAATGAACAGGAAATTCCATTCAGTGGAAAATAAGTTGTGTTTAATCTAAAATATATGATACAACGATTTCATCATTTCGTACCTTTCATTTAATCTTGTCAAAAATGTATATTGTATATTTATATATTTACAAATATGTCTAGCCATTTGATATTTTAATTGATACACACAATCATTTCTGATTTGTGTAATCAAATACTGTCACTTTTTACTTATAGCGCTGTGCATTACGTGTACTTGTCATGTAAATTCGAATAACCAAAAGCTAGAAAGCTTACTGATCAAAAATGATCAACAAGACGAGAATCTGCTTCGGCTGAAACATGTATATTTGAATAGCAACTTTCTTTATGTAAACAGTTCATAAATAAATTTTGCTTAGTGAAATTCAAAATTGATGAATAATATTACAATCTCATCATGACACGTAAAAGTATTTATTTAACAAACTTGTTTTTATTAAACTTACTGTTTTTCGTACAACAATTCCCGGATTCATTTTTTACTCGAGATATTCTGGAATGAATAATTTAAAAATGATTCGAAAATAAAACTAAACGATAAATGACGCTCACTTTTCATGAAAACTGCGAGTTCAACATTTTTTGTCGTTCATTTCAATTTTCTTCTCTAGAAATGAACATTTGTAACTCTCGAATCTACATAAAGATTATGACATCTGTAATGTACAAAGCTATCTCATACATTTGAGTATGTTCATCTAACTTATCGGAGATACATAATCTTAGTTCAGTATGCACGTATTCTGTTATCCGTCAATGAATTCATGCATAGCTCAACTCGTTAATGAAACGATTATTCATCTTTGCGAAAAATTCTTATCAGACATTATCTGGTGGTTGAACAAAAAGTACAATTAGTATAAAAACATCAAAGGAAATAATTAAATAACATCTCCCGTGAAACTTATATACAACGATAATTTCTAAAATTTCTGGTGTCTCAAATAAAGAAAAAACGCTTCTTTCATGTTTTATTGTAAAACTCACTGCTACTCCTCAAATTCAAAAAACAAACAACAAAGTCATTATACAGTTTTTTGCGTTATAGAAAAGAATCACTTATTATTTGTAATAATATTATAATAAGTAATTCCTTGTATTACCGCACATAGTAGAAAAATAAATGCCGATCAGTGAATTATTGTTTATAATTATCGAATTAAATTATTTTATTCCATAATAACAATTTCGAAAGTACATATGAATTCGATCGAATTCTGATCTTACGACAAGACTAACAGTAAATTTCATATTTGCTATGCCAATTTTGAATTTTAATATATTTTACACGGATTATTAATATTATCAAACGACGTAAATAAGTACATATCTCTACATCACAAAATAAATTACGACGTTTTCAAGTATGTCTCAAAGCTAACTATACTAAATATTTATCATTAAATTTGAGTATTCTAAAATAAACGTTTATTCGAGTTTTGAAACCAAATATTGCAAACTAAAAAATCAAAGAGAATCCTCGTTCGATGAATAAAATTGATAATAATCTCTATTTTGTTAGACCATGAAAATGTGTGGAGTCAAACAGAAAACATATGGACGCTATTACGTATCTCCAATTGTTCCAGTATTATAAGTTAGGATGACTATCTTGAGCTACCTTGTGAAATAGTTGTCTAAGAAAGTTACTTTGAGACCGCTGACCACAAAGTAAACTTGAGTTTTTGTATCCTCTCTGGATGAACAACGACTTTTCTACCTCCAATCGTTGCGGTTATTTTTAGCAGAATCAAACGCGTAATGAAAGCACGAAGATTTTCTGTGCACTTTTTTTATAGAGACAAGTTTTTATTTGAATAGCTCTATGGAAAATGAATCTGCTAATTTGGTATTTGAAATATCATTTTCCAAATGTGACAAGTGAAATGGCGATATTGTTGGATTTTATTGTTATAGTACATGACAATAACAGACACAGTCACGGTTTATTTTCCTAATATAATTGTATTTTGTGAAAATTCAAAAGACAGAAGGTGTTTGAAATTGCACTACGAGGTATTACTTGATCTCTGCTATTCCTAACAAGATATTGTTTAACTTTGTATTAAGTTACAATGTTGCAATTCATTAAATATTACAAAAATATATATAAAATGAATATATTAATAAACATTTTCAAAATGTATCCTAACAATTTTTAAAAATCTATTATTTTTACTTTTTAATGAGTATTTTAACTTCACTGTATTTTTTTAC
>JABFQD010002398.1:0-15331 GCA_022817045.1 Psix sp. ZL-2020
AAAAAATTTCTGTTTTTGTTTGAGAAAACAAAGCTATTGAAAAACAATAAAATATGTTCCCATAATAGGAACATCAAACTTTGAAATCTCCATATTTCTGTAGACAAATATTATTTGACTTGTTTTTCGAAGTTAGTTTGAAAACATATTAATGAAATTGCATAAATTATACAAAAATTCCAAGTTTATATTTAGCGGAATACACTCAGTAGAAATGGGTTATGATTTAAATACTTCGTTTTGAAATATAATGCAAAAAACAGCCAAGCAAACAAACGCGCTTTCCAATTTTAATATTAATAAAGATGTCTTTCTGTGTAAATAAACAATGCATTAAAAAACATTTTAGAATTCGTTTATGTAAAATTGAACAAGTTTTGATGTTCTACTTAAAATTATAATTTTCAATTAAAACACGCTATTGTATTTTAAAAGTGACAACAAAAATGTAGCGCTGTTATAATTATTTCTGAATATTTAATACTAGTTAGTTTGTTGGGAATTATAAACCACTATCAATACATATAAAACATATTAAATAGAACGTTGCAAAACCTAGTGTCCCGCATCGTTTAATTATTTTCCACGAAAATATCGCCTGGAGCATGCTGGCGCAATTCATTCTGACCAAAACATGCCACAGGTTTTCCCACGGTTGCGGCACATTTCCCATTTTTCCTGGCCTTCTTATGAGCCGTAGCTTAACTGGGGAACAACGCAAACGGCAAAGCTGTCCTCAGCGGGGATACCGCTCTCTAAATGTGCAGATGAGATTAATCTTTTTACAATGCCACAGCGTCGCATAATAAACAAAAGATTACACCCGTATTGTGCCTTTGAGATTACACGTTGTCGAATCGCACACAGTTATTGTAATTTTCCATTTTGAATACCACCTAAATGTCTATCATTAAATTTGCAATTCTTTGCTAATTCATTTTCACTAATTAATTTCTTTAAGTATAATCACATTTTTAGATTCTTCATTTCCCACAAAGCCAATTTTTTATTCCAATTTTTTTTGCGATAAAATTCACTTAAGGAAATTTTCTTTATTATTAATATTACTATAGTGAAAATTTTAAAAACTCATAAAACCCATGTTACTATATAATTAAAAATGGAATTTACAACTGATGGAATAAAATGAAATAGATAAGACGACATACAGACAAGATAAAAGAAAAATTAATAGATATATCAAATCATCATTTTTTTTGTTCGCTTATTCGTCGGAAAAGAAAAATTCATCGTTTTACAAACTTTGAAGATCGATGATGCCACTGTATTGTGGACAAAAAACCGATAACGCAGTGAAGTATAGTTGCGCTCAATCACGTTAGATCTCGGCCCTGTACTTGCAGAACAACTTGGGCGGAGAGCGGCTCTCCAAAAGTGCTACTCTCATCTAACAAACTGGGCTGGGTATATCTGGAGGATCACCGCACCGCGTACGACTTTCATGACCATTCGAACAAGTGTGCCTTATCATGCTTTTTAATGCCTTCCACTTTTGTAACTTATTCCTCAGCTGAAGAATCTTAGTGAATTCATCAGAAAAGCATTTCTTTTGTGAATGATTTTCGAACTTAATGATTATTTATAAAACAATATGAATTAAACGTTTCTGTTTGTATAAACATTCCATTTACGTTATATTTTCACAACAAAAAAATCACGAAAGGCGTTTCAATATTTGTTGATAAATATTGTGTTTATGCATATATAATTGATGTGTGATTGTTTGACAAATGTCGTTAACTGATGTATACTCCATTGACTGATTATAGTTTATAAACTCCAATTATTATTCAAACTAACTTATCGACAGATCAAACACTATCGATTCCCTGAACTGAATGCAGCTATTCACGAAAATTAGTTTAGCAAAACTGAGAAACAATTTCCCTGATAAGCTTAAACTCGTCAGTTAATTCTAGTACCGATCGATTATCCGAATAAAAAAATTTGATTAATTTGAAAACCGATAAAACTGTCTAATTCGAATTTGACGGAAAAACTATGTTTAATAGAGAAACTGATTTCACGTTTGCGACGTGGGTGTTGCATTTTATTCATCAAAATGTATCAAACATTCAAGAGCTATAAAAAAATATTTATTACCTAGTCAGGCAACGTTTGCTTTCTGTTAATTCATGGAAAATGTAACTATAGAAAGACAAACAAAGAAAAGACAAAGAGAAAAATTGGCGCTTCCTACACCGCGAATTAACTTGTTTGTTTTGCAAACGCGACAATTTCTCGTTACTGAAATAGCAAACGTTTGATTCGTTGCTCAGAAAAGTTTCATAATCAATTGCTGAAAATGATTTTCCAGTCAGCGCGATCGTTTTCTATCCTTTCTTTGTTTTTACTGAACCGAAAAACTGTTGATAAAAGAATATCAGACAATCAGTTTAACATATAGGACAGTCACTCGAGCTGAAAAAATTTGGCACTGTCGATTGTAAAATTATTATCAGGAGAAGCTCGATCAACAAACAAGTAATCGCTGAACGCGAAATATAAATCAATCCAAATAACACAAAAAATCTTCACAATTTTCAATTTCTCGGTTATATTCATCGAAAGATTTATATCCGTTTCTAGATAGAGACCTCTTCAAAGGATGCAAGAATATTCTATCGTACCAAACGTCAAAAGAGAGAAAAATAAAAGCATAGAGCGTTGCATAAACATTTTTTCTGGCGAAATTGAAATCATAAAAATATTTCATGAATGACTTCTTCGTTACATTTACACCACAAGAAAAATCTCGTGATTTCCATTCAACTCATTTTCACGGTCTAGATACTGAATAAAATGAAAATCGTGAAATAAAGGGCTGATGCAATGAACAAGAAGTGGATGCTCGAGAAGAAATAATGTTTTCAAAAAGCACGACAGTAAACTTCAGGCTGTTTCAAAATTGAATGCTGAAAGAATGAAGTAGAGCGTTTGATGGGAATAAATTGCTGAAATGTAAATTGATTTCTTCATTAATCGAATGTATTGAGTAATGGGTGAAATTCCACATCAATCCAGACCTTTATATAATGCTATTTATATTAAAAGCAATGAAAATGACAAGATAATCCAAAACGTACTCGTCACATTTAATCTTTTCAAATATAATGCAATTTCAATAGTGTTTATCATTGATAATTCTTACTATATTCTCAGTCGAATTCTTTTTAATTGCCCAGAGATATTAGAATAGATGTTAAATTATTGTGAGTTTCAAAGAGGACATTGCAAGGCAATAATGAAATTATAATGTAATTCTCTTTGTATCAAATGTTCAAAAATATCAACATTTGTTAACTTTGTTTTCAATGATTTTCTTTATTCTCATACAATATTCAAAATACTGAATATTATTCTAAACAATTTTAATTCAAAATACTATTATAATAAGAATATCATTTATGTATTATATAAAATATAATTTTTTCAATACATTCAAATCTTCATTTTTTAATTTGTAATTTTAATTTATCATTTATTACCTGCAATTGAATCAACTGAATAATAACTTCATTATCTACAATTTGACAACCTGTAATATTCACTTTTGGATTAGTTTTATTTTGATTGTTAAGTCGTTGAAACATAATCGAGGAACGATTCCCTCAGACTTAAGAGATTATCCCCTGAGTGTTGAGAAACGAGCAGCCAATCACTAAGCGTTTAATTTTATGTCACATGATCGCGCATACAAATTGTGCATGATGTTTAAGATTAACTTTTGTTAGATTTTAACTGTTATATAATTTTTAATATTAATGAATATGATTAAAAAATTGCGAAAGTTCAATTTCTTTTATTTTCTTCTTTTATTTATATTAAATATGCAAAATACATTAATAACAGAATTTTGGCTATTTATAAAGTTATGAATATTTCATCTCTCAACACTTGCGGGATTATTTGATAAAGCCTAGAGCGATCAAACGCTATGAACTATTGAGGCATTATGTTCATAAATTTTATTACGAATCTCTTTTTTAACATAATATTAAGAAATCACGAAAACTGAAAAAAATATTCTTAACGCGTATTTCGCAAAGTTTACGATAAATTTTATATTATATTATGTTAAATTTTATGTTTTTATAACACAAGTAAAAGTTAATTTACAAAAACGAAAATTCCCAACTTAGAATCGTACAATTTTTCAGTATACTAACAGCGAAAGATGAATATCGAAATGTAAAAAGTAGTGTAGCGTTGCATAAAGTGTTGAAGTTCTTTTTCAACGAAACGCAAACTTTCAAAAGAAAAAAATAATCCGCGTAGGTAACCGAAATGAATACAGGAGCGCCGGGAAATTAAACTCGGTGCTAATTTTCAAAGCATGCGAGAATCGAATGCGAAAAAGGTCTAACCGAAGCGAACATAATGTTCTACAGTATCCACGTAGAAAAAAGCTAATAGAATTTTATACTTAGAAAAAGGATATATTTCATACAATCATACGAATTTTATTATAAAAAGTTATTTTAGATTTTTTATCCCAATGGCTATCATTAAGCTGCATGAAATTACAAACAATAAATTTTCATGTCATACCATGTAGCCTGAATTATTAATAAAAATATCTTTTTAAAAATAACAATTAATGAAACGTTGAATTTAATGAAAATTTTTGTTTATAAAAGGAGGAGCTTTGACCAGTATATTTTCCAAATTTCATATACGTTTAAACGTAAAAGATTTTCTACTCTTAATTCACTGATTAGAACATTGCGTACTGTGTGTATCGTAGAGGTATATATATAATGCACTTAAATTGGCCATATATTTGTGCGAACACAACGATCGTCATTTTCCCCTTGTCAACGACAGAAACGGCTAACCCAGCCGTCTGAATGACCCTTCAAATATCTGGTCATGATCGTGCGAATATGTTTGTTAATATGTGATGATTTGCCTGCGTATGATGTTCATTTTAAAAAATAATTTTCAGCTATTATTTTATGAGATTTCAAGCGGAACTGTTTCGATTGATCTTTATGTTAGACACTTTTTACAATACTTCGAATGTAAACAAAGTCACACAATATAATAATAAATGTTTCACAACAAATAATACGCAAACCAATCGAGGTCAACATCTACATGTCATGTAAACGAAATAGCTTGTAAATAAATTTCGCTTCACAGATAAACAAAAGATTTAAAGTATTTTTGTAATGAATATTTAAAATCAATATTGAATTTATGTTGTAGTATTAAAATGACTGACAGATAAGTGAGATTGAATTTTAATGTATCATTGCTCTTTTTTAAGTGTATGACAAAAGGTTATACATTGTATTTTTAAATTATATACAATTTACATACATAAGCTTTATGAAATAACCAATAGTGGTATGAGCAATAAATAAGAATAACTACCAATAATAAATAACTAATGAAAGTAATTCTAAATAAGTCAAATGTTCGTAGAATATATGATTAGTTCAACCAATGCCAAACTCCATATACAAAATTCATCGACGAATATTAATACCCCAATTTAACTATATATATTTTTTAGAATATTGATTGTTTTGAAAATAAATAATTTGAACATAAAGATTTAAACAAAGAATTTTTAAATCCATAATTTAAAAACTATTGCTCATAGACGTTAAAAACTATCAAATTATCTATTTTTTAGTAACTTTTGTATACATTTGTTTTCTTGAAATAATTTAATAATGCAACATTTTCAACGTTCAAGGAATTAGTTGATAAAGTTTGTTCAAATTATATGGTTCAAACTTACTTCATATTAATTTTAAAAGTTCAAGTGATTACGAAAATTGAATACGAATTCTTCATTGAAGAAAGACAACGTGGAAATGAAGATGAACGCGTACAAGAGAAATTGCGTGAAATTTGTTCAACGCAGCGACCGCAGCGCATAACTTTGATATGAGAAAAAATTGTCGCAAAATCGCGGTCTCTTGAGTTGACATGGAACTCAATTTTCTCAACTCACACTGAAGTTCCTTTTCAGAACCAAATTACTCCTTGCGAAGGCGCACGTGTCTCAAACTAAAAGAGAGAACTCAATACCGAATTTACACTTTCAAGACGATTCACAAAGTTCATTATCAATTCTTGTGAAATGCAGCACAGATTAATAAATATTATTTCACAAAATAGAATTAGAAACGAAATATATCAATATTTTTAAATTTAGTTGAAAAAATTATTATTTTAAATTATTTAAATTATTTTCAAATACGATAGAAAAATAACCATTTTTGTAACATTGTCTAAAACTGAGTGTAAATTTCTCATGTATTTTATGTCAAATGGCAAAAAAAGTAGCGGATGGTAAAACTCAATATGTACAACTTTTTTCTTGATTTGAATATGGTAATTCTGCAATTACACTCTCATTCTTAATTATGCAAGGTAAATACATTATCATATTTTCTTATTACATTTAAAACGATGGTTACTATCAAATTTAAATATCTAAAAGAAATTTTCTAGAGATAAAAAAGCTAATTATTTTGATTTAAATAACTTTAGATATATATAACGGAAAAAACGATACATTTCAAAAGTATTACTATAATAGGATAATCTATATTTAGAAATATTTCCCTTTACATTTTACGACATATGCAATGATTTCGTCATATTTGTAATAAATTAAAATTCATTCCAAAAAAAGTCTATTTTATTAAATTTTATTTCAATTAAACTTTCAATTCAACATTTTGATGTACTAATAATTTTCTTAATCACTTATATTTATTGCCTGAACATATTTTCAACGTTGACTAAAAATATTTTTCACATACAATTTGTGTATTAAACACATTGCATTTAATTAAACCTCTTAATTTCCTAATTATCTGTTAATGAGTCGATGCGAGATCTTCCATAACATAATAACTTTGTAAATATAATGAGTGAGTCTTCTATTTAATATTACATAAACATATTAATAACATCAATTTTTCACTTTTAATTATTTATCAAACAATGAAATATATAAAAAACCTTTATGTATAGTATAAATATTTAAATAAACTTGATTAAGCTGATCTGCTGTATTACTTATAATTCAGCTTCACCTATTAAATTGGTTTACTTAGTTTTAAATGAAAATCCAATTATAATTACAATAGTTTTATATATAGTTTCATCATACATATCATGTTTATCCAATATTATTTGATCGATATTTATCTTAGAAAAAACTAACAATTTTATTTTTTTGTAGAAAATAATGCATTTTAGAATTAAACAAGACAAACAATGTAATCGATTGATTCACAATTACGGAAACAATCAACCAGTTTTTAATTAGAAGCAATAACACCGAGATAGTTGCTAGAAACACGTGACCGCGAAAACAGACCTCTGAAATTGCAATAACGCCTCAGGATAAGCACACGAGCATTGCGGAAAACGACGACATAATTGATGTTGTAATTTTAGAAGCACAAGTACACGCAAACTACAGTAAAATTACATCGAAATATGACTAGCGCCCCACAACTCGAAAGCTCACTTTATTTTAGATTCTTGTTTTATTCAAAATAGCACTTACAAATTTATCCCATTTTGTGTTATACTTTTTTTAAAAGTTTCTTATGTTTAAAATTTTACAAATAATATCTTTAAAGAGTTGCAAATTATTTTCAGATTTATAAAATCTTCAAATGAAAATAATACATTATTTAATAAGATTATTTTACTCTAAAGTTATTTTAATTAAAAACTTGTTAATAAGTAATTTCTTATCTAAACAAGGATTGATCTATTTGTCATCGGATAAGTTTTTTGAACAATGAAGCTACAGTTTATAGCTGAAATCTAATCCAGCTATAGTTTTTGACTGTTATGACTTTATTTTTATCTGTCATAGTTAAAAATGTAATTCCAATAAATAAAAAAGTATTTTTGGATTATCCGTTTTTCGCTGTGCATGAACACTATTCTTAAATTTTGTATTTTTAAATCTACATATACCATAGAAAAATACGACAAAAATATCTCGAGTTAAAAACATCAGGAGCCAATTATTTTTTCAATCAAATGGTAAAAAACATTCCCTCTCATGTGACTGAATTGCAATTTTTTCACATATTTCGTTTAATAATGAATTACCAATCATTTCTATAGCAAATTCATTTCGATGTATAATATTGTTTGAAGAGCGCTTTGAAAAAATTAAAGAGAAGTGATAAAAAAAAATGGTAAATTGATATTCGGTCGACTGCTTTTATTCTAGAAACTAGCAATAGTTCTTTACAAGCCTTTTCAAGTTTATATTACACAACTAGAGTTATATATCACTACTCATAACGTCAAATTAAGTTGCACTCATTCATCTATGAACGTGATATGTTCTTACTTAGTTTATCAACAAAAAACAATTCACATATCTACGATTGATATCTTCTTCAATATTCTTATATCAAATTATATAAAAATTATTTCACCCGTTTCATCAAATCATTTTATATTTCGACGTACATCATTTTTTCATCGGTGATAAGAAATTTTCCTTATCTGAACAAATATATGTGAAATCACGAAATGGAAATCATAATTTTCTATGACTCATGATTTACTTCTTTGTATAACGTTCTGAAAACTAATCCATGACATTTTGTGTCATTTTAGCTCACTTCTATATCACGTAATTTTTCTCGTATTGCCGAGGAAAGTACTACATCTTTATATGTTACATATTTCCGGTAAATGGATATTACTAAAACCTAACTGCGAAAATATTATCCCATAAAGACGAACGTGTATGATTAAAAGATTTGCGTCCGCAATATTCCAACGCTTTTTCCAATCACCCTCTGCCGTCTCTGCAATTCGTTTTATAATCACCGACCACAGAAAAATTAAGGCAAAAAAATGCGATCAAAATATATAATCAAATAATCCTATCGAGATGTTCTTTATTTTAATAGATATATTGGTTGCAGTCAGAGCCACAAGAAACGTTGAACCAGAATAGCGCCACAGGGTCTGTGAGTCCATTGAAATATGAATTCTTCTCGGTAGCCAGAAGTCGAATAAAACGAGATCCCTCGGCAAACGCGATATAATCCTCGTTCCGTTCTTCCTCATTTTCATTTTGATCCTCTTTCAACGATGAAACCTTTTCCTCGCCATGCGATATATATCGATCGATGTCTGTACGAGAAACCACTTGCATTATATTACAATCAAATTCGAATCAATTACTGAGACGAGATGTTGACAGAGCCAAATCTAATTAGTGATGCCGATTTAGCGAGGCCTAATTGCCCACCATCATATCGGTTTCACGATTTATGAGAGAACCATACCGCGAGTTGCAAATTGGCTTATGCCCAGCTATCACTTATAGACTACGTGTCACATATTTATACACTTTTAATTGATAATCCGATTTTCTTGATGATACTGCATTTTCACAATCACAGGAAACTTATACCCATTATAATGAAACAGCGAAGTACACAATACACTCTCGTAAGCCATAATGAAGTTTTAAAAATTTATAGATGTTTCGAAAATCGATATTGTGGCTACCAATGCATAAAGCATATTAACATAAAAACATAATAAGAAGATGGGATATAATGTAGATTATTCAACAATGATTAATTTTGTAGGTCTATTAAAATCTTAATTATCTTTTGAGTGTTTGATTATTGGACATCAATTAAAAATGTTGCAGCCAAAAAACAACAAATCCAGTTAAAAATATGCAAAATACTATTTTTTATCGGTTAAAACTACTGAATATAATGAATCAAATGAATATCACACAAACTTCATTCACTCTCTCAAATTTAACAGTTTTTCAACTAATAATTTTTGATTGATCAATTTAACAGACCATTAATCAATTCAAGTCATTCAATACATCAGATACTTTATGACTTGCATACATGTGTATATAAATTCGTATAAATTTCAATTAAAACCCAGGAAATATGTTCAACAAATTTAACTAAGTAACATAAAAGAATCATTTAGGTCAAATGTTTTCAAAACTTCATTGGTAATTTTAAAACGCAGAAAAAATAAAATAAAGCAGTATTATTTAAAAGAAGCTCCTTTGAATTTTCATAGAAGCCCATAATAATAATAATTTATATAGTAATAAAAAATAATTATTATTAACACTACCGATACCCATACAATGAAAACAAATAAGATTCATTATTTCATATAAAATAATTCATTTTAATAGTCTACTACGGCCGTAACTAATTGAAAATATTTTATTTCCATAATGTTCACTTATATAGTGACTTACTTAAGAGTTTTCAATTTTAAGAAAATTAAATAAAATTTTAAATTAGACCAAAAAAAATTATCTCTTTGGCCTCGAATGGAAACCGAACCTACATCTTCCTATTAATCGGACTGTATAAGATACATTTTTATTAAAGAAATTGAAATCGGTACAAAAAGACATGGATTTCAGTTTTTTAAGCACTAAAGGATTTCTTTTCTAGTCGACATCCTAGGACCAACAAGTTTTTTACATTTCAAATTATTTTAATATTAGATTGTGAAAAATGCATGAACTATAGTTTATGCATTTCTTCATACATATATATCTAATATATGTTTATATGTGTCTCATATATTTTTTACTCATGTCCATGACATTCTTTTGTATGCCCAAGTGACTTTCATGAGTCTATAGTACATAAGTTCGAAAGAGAATCAGTATTATAGACTTAATTGGTCTTTGAAAGGTTACCCTTTTAAAGTGTAACTTTTTATATCATTTTTTTTTGCACATACTTGTTTTTATTATTGTTGTTATACTCTTGTTTTGAGTGCTTTTTTTGTAGTTTCCAAACAGAAAAAATTTGTATTTGTAAATAGTTTTACTAAGTTATAAGTTAACTGAATTTCAGAGAACACTAAATAGGTATTTATTATTTAAAGATAATGTACAATATGTTTCTATTATATTTAATATTGTAATTAATTCGATGAAGTAAACATTAATTTTGTAAAGCGTTGTTTACTATGTGAAATTAGCCTTTGTACGTCTAATAGTTTTTCAGTTTCATTAGATCAATCAAGATTACTCATTAGGTAATTATAATGTGTCTCAAATTGCAATTACCAGTTAATTTTGATATTCTGAGTTTTAAGAACATCAAGTTTTACCATAATTGTGAAATAGGCGTTAACTAGAATTTCACAGTAACCTGTTATATTCGTTTGAATAAATAACAGTGAAATATTTCTTGTAATAAATATTAATATAAGGTATTATAACTGAATTTTTACATTTATAATATATTATATGTAATCGCATTAATAAATACATGACTTCATAAATCATACATACATATAACATATATAATATATATATATATATAAGCTACTTATAAATCAATATTTATATGTGTATCATATATTGAATGTTGCATAATTCAATTATGGCATAAAATGATATGATTACGTATATAAGTAACTTAAACACACGATTTATTTTTTCAAAGATTTATAGAAAATTCAAAAATGTTTAAAGATATATTGCATAATTATGTATCATCTAGATATGGTTTACATGAGAATACAAATCGCAAATGTAATAAACATTCATAAATTATATATGTTGTCATTTACAAATTTTTACTTAGACAATTTTGGGGTAATTCCAGAGCTGCTGATTGCACATTCAACGTTCTCATACTTCTCGGTTGACTAAAATATGTAATTGCATGGGAATCATTCTCTAGAAAATAAGCCAATTTTAAAAAGCTAATAAAAATAACAGAAATGTCACACAGATTTGTCCCATCAACTTTCAAGTAAACCTATAATATTCGTTGGAATACCAAACCAATGCGCAACTTTGAAGTGCGATAATATGATTCAGAAGCTCTTTCGTGCACTGTTTGACAAAATGACATAGCTTCAAGCACATATATCATCCTCTTGGTATAAATCGACAAGACAAATTTAAGTCGAACAGGTGAAATAAATAGAATGACTGCATTTCGGGTATAATAAACGTGCTGCAGGCGCTTTTTGGAAGAGTGCGGTAATAGTCTGATTTCACAAAAACTCAGTGTAGTAGCGGGCCAAAGTTTGGAATGTAAATTATCTTACACGGACATTTGAATTTGTATGAAACGTGTTCGCACCTTTCGTTTTGGTTCCTAAACCACTGTGAATCTCATCACTGAAATGTCAAAATCTTCTTTTCAAGCCTGATATCACGATCTGACGCCTATCAATTAATTTTATTGAGAATTATCGTTTCATTTTCGATAATTATTTTAAAGAAACCTGACTTCAAAAGAATGATTAAGAATACTTCAACGCTGAAAATATAAAAAAAAATATATCAAACTGATATATTTTTAATCATTTTAATTGATCTAGACGTTTGATTAAATTCTATTGATAGTATTAAATAATTTTTTTGTACATTTTTATTTTACTATCAAGTTTCCAATAGAAAAGAATCTTTCGATTTTAATAATAGAGCAACACCAAATAAATAAATGTTGCACTTACGTTCTAGTAGCTACAATATACACATATAGTAAAATCATACATTTCCATAATAGACAAATTATATAAAAAACGAAACTTTTTAAAAATGTTATCCGACTTTGAAGAAGATATTGACATTATTTTAAAATCTTAAAAAATCTTAAAAAACATAAAAAAATTCAAACGAAAATTACATTCTAAATTTTATAAACATTCTAATTTAAATAATTTTCAGATAATGCTACTCGAACGTTATTTTAAAAGTCAAAATGTCAGGTAATCTAAAAAATATATTAGAAATATATAATATATAGTATATTATGAATGTTATAGTTATCTTTTAACATATTCGATATATAAATCAAATTAAAAATATCCTTTAAAAAAACTAGCAGTATTAAGGTAACTTTGTTGAATTGTTTTAAAGTAACTTACCACGTTAGAATAATATTATCAATGTTTTGTAAAACTTCAAATCGCTTCTTTGTTTTGGAAATCACAATTAAAAATTAAAATATAATGTTTTTCATTTTATTAATACAAATATCTTTGAAAATTTTGTTTTATTTTACTATTGAGAATGTTTGTACATTCTTATCGTAAACAGTATATAAACCTTACTATCTTTTAAGACAAATCTTACTATCTTTAACCTCATATGATAAATTTTATGTAATAAAATAAATATTCATTATATTATATTATTGTTGGAAAATAAAATTCTATTCGTTTCTGAAACAATGTGAAACACTCTCGATCAATTTTTTTCTTGTTTTGAATGCATTAATTTTCAAATAATACTGTCTCATTTTCGTTCCACATCAAAGTATAACTCGTCGATTAAACAAAAAATTTTCTTCGGCCGAAAATGTTCACACAATAACAGCGAAAAAGCACTTTCAAAAAATGCTTCACTCGTCTTGTTTGAACTGGTCATACAAGTTTATTCAGACCCTCTTGAATAATACGGTATTGCACCGAAATTGGATTGCTCAGTTAATTAAGAAAGAGAAGACAAAGATAACGATTTCGATTAACAAGCCACCTTTTATAATTAAATTAAATTGGCTTTTTGCCAGCAGCATCCAATTCTGTCTCCGGTGCGTATAACCTACTGCCTTTGTTCCCTCTGCTCGCTACTTGCCGGCCCATTCGTTCGCCACGAGCTCGTCAGCATTCACGATATCGATTACACGAGCTCGATACTTCGGCCGCAATCGAAGAAGAAATCGATGAAGCCTACAATTCGGCTGCGGCTGCTTGTATCCAGTTTAGTAGAACGCACGATACTCGTTTTGGCCGCGCGAAATTACTCGCAAACATCGAACAATTACCCGTTAATGCATTTTTCCCCGGATGCTGCTTCTGCGAAATGGATCGCAAAATCTCATTACGCTTTGCCCTTTTTCAACTTTATTAAATATCCATTCATTAACATTTAATAACATTCTTTCTCTTCACTTTTCAGTACCGAACTTTTCGAATTAAAATTTAGTTGTTCTTTCATTGTCATTAATTTGCGAAAGAAAGAGAGACTGAGGGGTGAAGAGAGACGGAGAGGAAAAAAGAGAGAGACATTTTTTGCGTCAGCAAGTACGAGAAAGAAATTGTTAAAAGGGCAGATTTATGATGTGTGTAAGCAAATGATACGTACAATAATAATCGAAGTAACATCGGAGTGATCTGTATAAAAAATGAACCATTATTTCATGGGGTTGTGTTATTAATCGACGATCCTATTACAATCTGTCTAAATGATTCGTTCCCGCCTAAAGCTATGAGCGCCGATGCACCACTGCAGAAGGACGGCGCAGTCTTCCTTCAGGCGTCTAACAACAATCGAACAATCCAGTCAGTTATTTTGCAGCCATACCGCTTGTAATTATGCAATTCACAATATACAATTTGACGTTCGCAGTCCTGCCTTTGATCGATATTAGATCCCTCTCAAATGTAAATTCATGCAAATGAGTTGCTCGAGTTTGATTTATATCGCTGGTCAATTAATGTCTCTCAAAAAATTAATATTTAACGAAATATTCAATTCAAATAAATAAGCTATAAATTGCAACTTGACGCAAATTATAAAAACTGGCATCAAAGATCACCCAACTAATTTGGTTCTTTATCATTCACTTACGTCTCGTCTGGTAGATATTATATTTAGTTTATGTATTATACATTACAGGAACAAAATACTATTGAATTATTAATAAAGGTCACTAATCAATTGCGCATATGAGGGACAAATGTAAATCTTGTATCGAAATTATTGAAACATAAAGAATGAAAAATCACTACGTAATACCAGTCATTTTTTATACTCTTTTATCAAATTGCGTTTTATTATATTTTTTTAAGTGGTCTTCACAAAGTTAGTCGCTCTTGCTGTACAATAGTTGTTGTTTATGGTGTAATATTTGACATAATAATTCGATGGAATAAATACAATAAGAATTGTAAAAATATTTTAAAATTCTTACTATATAAAGTATATTATTTTATATATTAAGATATTAGATATGTACATCTGTATATGTAAGTACATATATTCCTTAAGAGTAGAAGATCCAAGCTTTTTAAAACCGAAAATTTATATAATGACAACTATGTGCGTTAGGAAGAGAGAAGTCAAAATGTGTTACTATATTATTATACTGTCATTTATAACTAATTCACACTAGTACTCTAAAAATAATCAAGTAATAGTATATTACTTCACTGACTAGTAGTAGTTCTCACTAGTAACGTAATATACGATTTTTCCCAGTCAGAAAACACGGCATTTTTACAGCTTCTGTAAAACAAAGATTTTACATTCAATAAAATATGAGAATAT
>JABFQD010002399.1:0-15330 GCA_022817045.1 Psix sp. ZL-2020
TAATAATATTATTAATAATAATAATAATAATAATAATAATAATAATAATAATAATAATAATAGTAGTAAAAACAATAATAATAGCAATCATTTATCCAATTTAAAAAAATAACGGCTTCTACTGATATTTGCAGTCATACCAACGCTATAACTTTTCCAATTAAATTTACTGATTTCTCAGTTAGAGCTATTGTTCAACTGAAATCTGTGTTGTTACTAGGTAACAACAGAAATGGTCGGGGTAAATGCAACTGATCTCTAACTGTATCACTACTTCAATCAAATGATCAACATAAATTTAAATAAACTTGAAATAAAATATTTCTATCAATAAAAATATGAATATATAAAATAAATGAAAAAGTATGATCAAATAAAGAAGCTTTTGCATTATTCATTGATTTGTTTAGAAACAATATTTCATCAATATTTATCGAAGTCAAAATTTAATTCTACATCAAGCAGTGCGAAAGAAATAGATCAGTGAAGAAAATTTTAGAAAAATAATGTGATACGATATTTATAGTTATTATATATATTGGAATGTAAGAATTAAAGAAAAAATAAATTCAAGCTATTATGATTATTGTAAGCCAACTGACAACGATCACTAAATGTTACATTATAAAAAGAAACTATACTGTCGTCAAGTACTTGAACGAAGTATATATGGCTTAAATCCATTTTATTTTTTTACTTCAATTAACTTGATAACAAAGTTGATTTTATAATATATGTCTTCTTGATAAAAAGCATCGTCGGCTTAAAACAAATATCACTCGATTCAAGTTTTCATCCACTTGAATCAAGTATATTTTACTTAATTCAAGGTAAACATGTTTTACGTGGAGTTATTTTATAATCTTATTTGACGTATCAACGAAAATTATGAAACGAATTTTATTCTCGAATTTTCATGAAATCTCAATGCAATAGTAGCCTAGTTGGTAAAGAATTAGTTTGATGACACTCATTGAATTCTGGGGCTCAAATCTTTCGAGGAAAACAAATTTTTTAAATTTATTTTCAGAAGTGAAGAAATGTGTAAATATTTAAATATAATTAAATTTCATAAAATTAATCAATAATATCTAACTAAATAAATATTAAATAAATGTAATATTAAAAAAAACCTAATTCTTTGCAATAAAATTCATATCATATTTAAAATAAAAACCAATTATAAGATTATACAAATGTTGAAAATTCTCTCCAATTAAATTCAAACGTAAATTTTACAATGACATTTTTCTCAATACAAATGAAAACAACGAGGACTTTGCATCAAATATGAATTTGTTTGCAGTCATGCAAACGAGTGGTAATCGCATGTGCAATTTCCACAGTATTACGTTCGCTCGTTTTTTGTAGCGTCGAATTCGTGGCTGTTATTCATCCACAATTGAATTCGGAATTCAAAATAAGACGTTCTCCGTTGCTATTAGCGTTAACCTTTACGAATATTTCACAATGGAACACTGAGTGTAACAAGGACAGTGATTGTAACAAGACAACTCAAGGCGAAACATTTAACCGGCATTAGAACGAAACATTTGCGGGCTAAAAATATCGTCCAGAGCTGGACAAGAAGTCACAGGTTCGACGCTTAAAAGCCAGCGACGAAATTCATCTCGGCTTTTCAGCGACGAAAAACGATCCTTCGCATGACGACTGGTTCAATGACCCAGGCGGCTGCATTGGTCATCGTGACGAAACCGATGTGCTGCAAAAATAGACACCTCTCGGTACATCGCACTTGCTAACTCTACGCTAATTGGCAGATCAATATCATGTCTCTTTTCATCCACTGGTATCATTCCACATGAGTTGTCGTGGTTCGCAAAGTCGCCAGGCACTTTTGTTACTTCTGAAAAGGAAATAAGTTTTGTTAGCGATTTGCATGTTAAATAAAAATCGGTCAGTAGTAAACGAAGCAAATGTTGAGTTCAAATCTCGTATTGGACATTATTTTGGTTGGCTGCAATTTGTTCGCAAGTTTTGAACGCGGGGATCCCCTCACATTTGTAACTGATTTCCGCAATAAGTTGAAATGTTGCTATCCCAGATGTAATTCCATGTAAATCAATGCAAACTGAGTACAATTTGCGCTTAGTAACGTGTGACATATTATGCAACTATACACATATCACGTTGACGGTAATGCCATATGGGATATATATACTTATACAAATGTGGTTTACCATTGTACGAGACTCTTTATACTGAACAGTTTCTAAAATATAATAAATCAGCGGTATTTTGTTCTGGTGTGCTTTAAATAGAAATATTATCACTGATTGCAATTCGTATGTATGACTCAGAGTAATGAAATTTGTTAAACAAATTTTCAAACAAAATGGGAAGCTTGTGTTTGATGTGAGAACAACTCAAACGAAGATGTAGAATTCAGTTTTAGAAGAGACAATTTAAATTCACAAGTGTTTTTATTTAAAATATTTAAAGAATAAAATAAAAGGGGATCACGTGATTGTAAACAAGAGTCGCTTTCAACTAAATAGGTTGGATTTGGATGAAAAGATGTCAAGCTTTTCTCATCGTTAAATGGTGTCAGGTCATGTGTGTTTTGGGTTTTGTGTATAGCGTGTACGCGCGGACGCAAAGTGGCATCCAAAAAGTAGGCGCTTCGCATGATTCGGGAGAAGTCGTGCGCTGCAGGTCAGATCGCCGTGGCCGAAGAAACGCCACACGTGCATCTGTCTCGTGCACATATATTGCCAGGCTTACAGTAGTAATGGTTGCATAATATACAGGTAACCCAGATTTGCCACTGACACTTCCCACCCATCGGCCTCGTTACTCCTCTCATGATTTTTCACTTTGCCTTATCCTTCTTTGTTTTTCTACGCTTGAATCATCTTCATCCTCAGTGTTTAGTTCAGACTCAGATTTTACATTAACAGAATCTAAATAAGATTTATAAATGAATCTTAAATAGATTTAAATTTGATTTGAATCTGAATTTGATCTTGATCTGAATTAAAATTGAATCTGAACTTGATTTTGATTTAAATATGGATCGAAATATTAGACTGGAATTGAATCTTATTTTAAAACTGACTTGAATCTTAAATTTAAATTGAATTCAGAACTGATTCATATTTGGATCATTAGTATCAATCTGGTAAATCAGATCCAGATTGTATGAAGCCTATTCAAATCTTATGTGAGTTATTTGGTTTCTAAACGTTCAAATTTGACCTAATCAATATTTCTAATATCAGACCTTGAATAAGTAGCTTAATTTAATTAAGTATGTATGTTTTATTAAACAACTAAATCTGATCAAGTCTAATTTAGTTTTCGTAATTGAAACTCTTTCTAAATCAGATTTGTATGAGACATTCGGATTTGTGGATCTGAACAGATCTAATTAAAACCAAATTCGATTAACATGAATGTGTCTTGTTCTGAATAACCGTTAGTTACTATCTAAATTTACTTATTATGATCCAGATCAGATTTAGTTTCATCTTCCATATTCAATAAGAACCAATTATATTTAATGAGACCTGATTTGAACAAAGTTGATTAAGTTATATCTGAAAAATTTGGTCTAATCTTATGCGAAAATGTTCTACTTAAATATAAAAAGAGGGTGAAATTTTTCCATCACAATTTTATTAAATCGTATAAGACCTGGATAAAGTATAAATAATCAATTTACTCCAAGTCTAATCAGATTCAAATCACGTATAATCAGACATCCAACCAGTTCTAATAAGGTTTGGTGTTTTATCCAGGATGACATGTCTTAAAAATCCGCCAATGAAACAAATCCCTGAAACGCAGTAATCCGTGTAAATTTCGAGGCGAAAAAATTGACTTTCGAATATGATTTATTTAGCAACTGGAATCCAAGTGCGGAATAAGAGCAGATATTAACTATACTCGTGTGTGTCATAAGTAAGCACGTTCGAACGTAAAATGCGTTTTGCAACATAAAGTAGCCAAATGAACCATGTTAACGGCAACTCTCGGATCGGAACAATCTCTCGTTATCCAACTTTCGATACCCGATCTTGGAGCTTTTACTTAGGTGTCATATTATGCATAATCTATGCTTATCTCTTTCTACAATTCATTTCCCTTGTTCGAACAACTCTTACACTCGTGATAATTTGTCAAACACCCTTTCACATGTTCGCCAGGTATTTTCAGTTTGCTATTGTTTCGCTCGTTCTTCCTCCAAGTATCAAAGTCAAAGTGTGTCGAGTCCCTCTTTCCGTCGCCCCCAAACAAGATTCGACCAGTCGACCCAGATCGCTCGCCGCGGACCATTTGCTCAGTGAAAACGGCTCTGTCTTAATTCGAACAGAAACCAATTTGGCGATATCTGGCTGAACCGCCAAGCAGCAGATCTCAAAAAATCGGCTCGCACAAAATACCGATCATTCGCACAGCCTCTGACCAACGTGAATCAACATGAATAATCACATTGCGTCATTTAAATTGTTAATCCAGCGTAATTATTTTGTCGAGTGCAAATTCGAATGACGAATTCAAGTTCAACGTCGCGACCAATGGGCGCACGGCACGGCGGGTCCGGGCTCGCCATTGGTCGGCTGCGAAATTTATGTACAATCATTTGTGCATGCATGAGCGGATTCGATAGACCGAGTTCACTGGATTGGATAAAGTGGAACACTTATTTAACAGTCAATCAGACATTGAAATGCACTTAATCGATAAGTTTTTGCTGCGGCCATGCATCGCTAATAAGGGAAGTGGCAGCGCGCAGGCGTCGCAGGGTCAACTTTTATTCTGCCTCTAACAACTTCATTTTCATTGCTTCCAATGTCTCCCCCCACTTAATCGCCTCTTCTTTTTCTGTTCCAGGTGAGATTTTTGTTTTTGTTCTTGTCTGTCTCGTGTAAGTACATGCACGTCGAGCCACTGCAGAAGAGCAGCGAGTTGATCCACAAAGTTGAGATATCAGTTCTTGAAAATTGGTTGCTTTTTATAGCTGGAGATATTCAGATTCGGCCCTTAACAGGCGGCTATTAGTCGCGTTGACGTCAGAATGTCTTTGTAAGTCGGCGCCCGTGAGTGGTTACACCGATGTAGATGTATATCGCGAAAACTTGTGTATATGCAATCACGCAACTGCACGTGTCGTTCGGATTACGTAACGTACGTAAGATTGAGCGCGGCATAACGCGGAAGCGCTGCTCGACACGACAAAAAGACAATTGATCGGTATTGGATCGCGCGCATGTGGACGCCCTTCCCGATCCATCCGTAAGCTCATTGCTTTAATTGTCACGACGCTCATTTACAGCCTTACGTAATCGAATCACTGCAAATGGCACCGCGCAAATCATTTTATACACTACTCAACACTGCAGTTTAAATTACGCCTTCTTTTTCGCCGTACCGATCGTCACTTTTTTATTTCTTATGGCCCTGAAGAAATTTGAGACGCACTGCGAAATTAACACGCCAGGGGGCAGGAGTATCGCTTTGTAGGTAATGTGATTGCTGTCCAATTGCGCTACTTTTTGCAGCGGCTTTGATCAAAATTTCAAGTCGATTGTTTGATTTGAACCAACAAACGTGTTTGAATATTTATCGACCATTTGTGGGAAAATATCTCTTTCATAGGATGTCAGACACAATACAAAAGCCTTGTAACGAACCTTCGCTTGATAGCCAATAGTTACTTTTTTTATTTATTCACTCTTACTTTACACCTCTTTTTTTATTGCAAATTTGATTATTTATGAATAAAAGATGGTTATTAGTTTCCAAGCGCTTTTCTCAACCAAATTAATTCACTCAATTGATTTACATTTAATTTAATTTTTCACTTCAAAGTTTTATTTAATAAAATTATCGAGGATCGTGAGACACTCTTAGTGATTTCTTTTATGATTTTCGCGATTACTTTGTTATCGCGGTTGTGTTCTTGTTCATTTATTAAACATAAAATAGACGCAGTCCTTCACATTGTCCTACTTCGGGTTTTTATACATAAAAAGTACATTAAGCGTAGAGCTTAGATTAAAACGTGCTTTTTTATTTAGATTAAAAGAAATACCTTGCCAGCGTGTGTTTTCCATAAAAATTCAATATATTATTAAAAACACAGGTCTCAAGGCCACCTTGTCGCTGCTACTTACAAGTGCGAAATTCTGAAACGTATATTATAAACAGCAGAAAAAGTGTTCTTAAACTTCTAATGGCTTTTCATTGTTTATTACTGTTCCACTAACACTGTCGATATTTTTGTAAACAATTTGCATTTTTTGAAAATGATTCAATGCCTAATAAATATTTTATACCTCAAACCACTTTTTGTCGCTGTTAATTTGTTTTGCATCAAACAAAATAACCCAAAACGAACTCGAAAAATACTATTTGCGTAACACCTATGACGTATCACCTAAAACAAGTCATCTTTATTCAAAAGATCAGTGACCCGCAATTTTAACACCTATCGCGGCGAGTCAGGAAAGTTGTTTAATGGCCTCGCTAGAAAACACCCTCATATCTTTCGTTATTTCCCACCAAACTTGTTATTTCAAAAGCAATAAATCAAAAACTTGATTTCAGCTCATTGCAAGTCAACTGAAAATGTACAGGCGATATTCAAATGAAAATGTCTCAATCGTTTGATTTCACTTGAGAAAAGGACAAAAAATGTTGTTCGTTTTGTACAGCAACAAATTGCACGGCAAAGTAATAAGTCTGCTTTTTATGACGGAAGTTTGGAGTTAAATGTATGCGGATAATCAAGTACACAGGCGGATTGAAAAAGCAGGTCAGAATAATCCGCGCTCGGGACAGCCGTTCGCCAGCCGGCTATCAGTCGCTTATGAGGTCCCGTTGGTTTAGCGTCCGCGTTTAGCTCACTGCACCTGGTTCTAGTGAAAGGACACGGATCGAGTACGAGCCTCCAAACGTGATGCAATATAAACGATGATTAGTGCTGGCGCACCAGCAGCGCGAATTATCATAGTTATTTAGCGAAGATCTCCTCCCCCCTCCACCTTACCCCCACCAGCGTCTCCGCATGAACGGATTTTGGCGTTAACCGATCCGGCGCAAAGTGAAACTTTCCTTCACACTGTCACAAATCAAAGTTAGATAAAGATAACGACTCGTGGCAGATAATTTAATTAGCTGACTAATGATTACCAATTATAATCAAGCAAAAATGATTTATCACTTTCTAGAATGTTTTTGGCTCGAGTCATTTTTTACGGAAAAGTGAGAGCGTCGTTTTTCGACGTGGAAAAGTCGCATTTTTGTTGTCAATAGGTCGCGTTGAAATGATCGATTGAGTACGCTGAGAAAGAAGGAAATATAAATTGATATATTTATCGACCGGGAAATGTCTTGGTAAACGCAAGTGACGGACAAATGTGAAATTAGTATTGTTAATGTAGTTTGTTTAAAGGCGCGTGATTTGAAATTGGAAAAAAATCAAATTTCAGAAATTAATTAAGTCAAATGAACAATTATTCTTTTTAATGATGTTAGGATAGTCGCAGATAACCTTATGTTTGACTAATCTATTATAGAAATTTCTCAACTGAAACATTTTATTACGACATGGTGTTTTTTCTTTGTAGAACAAAGAAAAAACACGCGCTTATGAGTCGCTCTAAAAAGTGCGGATTAGCCAAATAATTTTCAATCTCACGTAGAGTAAAGCGTGAAAGTCGCGGGCAATTACAGTATCATACGCTCCAGAACTGTAATTTTTCATGCTTCAACTGCGTTACTTTTCTCTATTCACTTTCAAAATTGTGTGTTTCCTGCTTCGCCTCCTTTTCATCCCAGGATTTCCGCGATCGATTAGATGGCTATTAATTTTCTAAAATCATCCCAACTCGTTTCCTCGCAGTCCTCGCGTTTCATTTACGAATTTTCAATCTAGCGCATTTCCACAAATTGAAACATCCAACGAATAAAAATTGCTGTTCCCAAATGACTTTGATCAAAGTTCATTTTTTACAAACAAGTTTCTCGCTACGCAAAATTGTTTGTTTACAATCTTCATGTCCAATTTTGAAGTTGCAATTTTTTGTTGGCTCTAAAATATCGTTTGCAGTGGTTGTACGAAATAAAAACTCAGGCGAAGATTAGTTGAAGATCTAAATAAAGTTGGATTAGAGGAAAAGGTAATTCTGGTTGCTAAGAGTGTGTCGTACATGGTGAAAGTTGGCAGTCAATTTTACTTTGCCGTTACAGTGGCGAGCATTTTTCTTGTGATTTACAGCAGTGATCAACGAGTCTTAGGTATTGTTTCGCGAAGATGGTAACACGATGATACATAGTTTATTTTCAAGGCGCGCTGAAAAAGCATTGCCAAATAGTCTGTTCGTTCGCTTTTCGACCATTTTTATCTAGGCTACGTTTCCTACAAAGTTCCGCGATAAAATAACTGCTTCTACGCGCCCGCGTTTCTCATTTCTCACCACTTCTCTATTGTTTTCTGTTCAAATTCAATCAACCTTTATTAAAACGCAGGAAAAGTTGAATCAAAACCTTTAATCCAATAGCAGCGGGAAAGAATAATGTAATCCGGTTGTAAAAATACTGAATTATCTTGCACGCAATTTCATTGAAATAATTTTTTCACTGTGTATGTAGGATAAAATTACACCGTTTGTCTCAAACAAGGTTGAGTAAGATGCTTTGCAGAAGTAACTTAGATGAGTTGCAAATAATTACCAAAAGTGAAAGATAATAGTTACTGTAAAGGAAGAATAATTTGATGTTCTACATATTAAAAAATTGATGTTTCAATGTTTTTAATGATGATTAATTTTGCTTGTCGAATGGAAATGAATAAAAAAGGAAGATAAAAAGTGTAGAATATTGTTTAGTTGTTTATTAATTAATATTAAGGTAATCAATTGAAAAACGTGATTAAAAGTTTTTATTTTAACTTTGTAATAATGTTTTTAATGCAGTTTTTAATATTACGTAAAATAAACGATATTTATATCTTAATTCCGTTTTAATTATTACTTTCATTTTTGGTTGAAAGGTATTAATAAATCGGTTTAAGATTAAGGTTTAATATTCATGAACTTTAAAATATGTCTTTTACAATATTTAAAGAATTCATTTGGCTTTGATCTGACGAAAAATAAGTTGTAAATTCTATTTAAAATTAAATTACAAGTTACATAAAATCAGTAACCAAGTTGGAGGCTATACGCGAAAATTAACTCAGTTAAATTAGAAAGTTACTGACTTTTTAACTAGTGAAAAAGTTACAGTATCTCCCCAACCTTCTCCATAGCACACATGATTTGCAATTCTATTACCTTTGTTTTGGCTATTTTTGACAAATTTTATAGAAACCATTTATCTTCTAATTCCAACTTACATTCAAATCGAAAACAAATTGACTCTCTTTTTGAAATCAACTTGTGCGACTAAGTTTATTTTTGAGTTTCTCTCAGTTTACACTTTCCAAAAAAAACGGACAAAAAAGTCCGTTGTTATAGTTAAAAATGTATCCGCCACTGAAATAACCAAAAGTGTTTGTCGCGGTGCGTGTGAACGTACTTTGTTGGAGGAACAACGCGGTAACCACGTGTGGGGGCGTGTCATTTTCGTTGACACAAAAATAGATGATCAGCGAAGAATCGCGCGCAGGATTCAAACAAAGAAAATGATATCTGGAGCGCGTTCTTGTTAATGCGCCAGATTCGTTGTCGCTGCGCGAACAATTTGTGCACGTGCGAGGAAACGAGACAATTTGGCGTCGATCGACCAAACGCCTGATGTTGGTTTCATCCGCAACGTCGCGTTGTCACCGAGACCTCCGTTAAATTAATTAGCCGCACTTGGCAGTCGGTCCTTTCGAGATTTCTCGGTCGATAGATTTCGAGCTCAGGATTACAGGAAGATCCTGTGTACAGAAGTAAATATTTTTAAGTGTAATAATTACTTTTTTAACTTAACTTTTCGAAGTAATTAAAGTTTTTTTGTAAAAAAATAAATCAATGTTTTTAGTATCTTATGAGCAATTTTTGAAAATGACTAGTCATTAATGTTGATTATTATTTCCTACACTTTTTCAACTTATCTGGGCTAAGCCTTTCAATTTATAATGTTCAACCCTTTGAAGCATTCTGGGTCACTCGGTGACCCACTTTTGTAATTAATATTTCCATTATTTTAAAATAAACGCTCGCAATCAACAGGACAGAAATGGTCTAGTAAAGTATTTCAAAACTGCTAGCATTTGAAATAATTTACAAGCATTCGGCGTGTTTCCCCAGCTGCGGCTATTGTTCCCCGCGGAAAATGATATTTCCATTTATATTTATTTGCCGCAAAATAAACTCAATTTTTTGCCTGCCATCAATAAATACTGTTGACCGAATTCGGTGGAATATGCAGTAACGAATAATCACTGCGGAAGATTCCACTTTTTATTAGTCCAAATTGTAAGCAGCGGCAAATTCAGTCCGGCATATCGATAAACGTATTAACCGCGCTATTCAAATTTCATTTGACATTCATTGGCGCTGTCGGAGTGAACAACAAGTTAATCATTATATATTCCTCCTATACTCATACAATAATTCATAAACTAAAATGTTCTAGCGCGCACAAGCGACCAAGTCGCTTCCTCCGAATCGACCGTCGAAAGAAAGAGTACCTCGCTACGTCATAATGCTAAAATTATGACGATCCGAGTATTAAAGCTCAGAGCCACGTGTATTGACATATAAATGCGTCACGTATGGTCACAGACTGGACGCGAGCCAGCACTCAATACTCGCAGAAATTGGTTTACTCGACTGCGTCCGGATTCGTGGCTGCTGTTCGCATGCACACATTTGTAATTGAATTCAATTAAACGCGCGACTGCGGATCCAGTCCTCCGTTGGCTCTCGATGTCAGACTGAAAACCATAACGAGAACCTTTGTCTGGCTCGCGAGAACAGAACAGTTATAAGAGGCCGAGTTCGATCCTGCCGATGGGGAGCTGACGGATTACGTGGAGTCAAAACAAAGCGCATGCTTCGACATGATCAGCTGTTCCGCGCCATCTTGTCGCCTGTCCCCAGCTGTGGGCTCGGCTGCTCCGACACTCAACTGACCTCGTCGAGCCCAGGGACGCAACTCCTCCCTTTCGCATCAGCGCCTGAACCTGCAAGAAAGCATCGCCATTATTCTCATATCCATAACAACAATGAATCCATCATAAACTAACGGAAATCATACTTAGCATTGAATACAGTAATAAATATAAATACCATTCGCAACGTTTCAGCTTACTCATTAACATTAACTAATTTTACTTCTAGTTAAATTCAGAACTCTGCAGGCAAATGTACGCAACAGCTAGGATTGACGTCAGAGACAATCGCTGACGAAGGAGAAATGGTCGACAAGAATTTCCATGAATTATTTCCAACTGGGAGCCTTCGCCTGTGTTGTCCCCTTTGACCCATCCAGTCAAATCAAACACACCGCATTGATCCCAAACTCGAGCCCGAACTTTCGATTGGAAAACTCAACCAATTCGCTTTAAAGCGCGACTTCTTGCTTAATTTGGCATCGAGCGTTGAATCACGCCTGCATTCTCTTTGACTATTAACAGCGGAATATCAAGGTTTTTGCCGTTTCACTGTTTTCAACTAGAAAAGCCCATTTTCTAACCGATAGAAAGCTGGTAGGAGCGTCGAGTGAAAAAACCTATGTTCAGTTCCATTAAGGCGCTTGGCTAAATAAATTATTATCAAAGATAGCTGTCGCGCAGGGGGAGGGGGTTGCAAAAGGGAAAGAAGCATTGACGAAAAATGCTGTCAGCAAAGTGTGCAAATTGAACAGCCTGCAGAAATAATGGCCGTTGCGCACACGTGACGGCCCTGCAATATTGCTGAGAGGTGCTCGCGCGCGAGCGAGACGGAGCAACAAAGGACGCTGACAGAAGAGAGAAGCCCGCGAGCTCAGTCGATAAGCGCACACATGTGCGAATTAAAGGTCCGCGCTGCATAATAATACTATCCGAGTCATAGACATCAGCCTTGACATGATATCTCGAAGCTCTTTCTTCATATCTAGTTGTCGTTTCTCCTATCTGCCGTCCCACCTATCCTCGCGCATAACTTTCTATCCTGAGCCCATATTTCGAAAGGAACGACGTGACCCCGACAATAACGCTCGCTCACTTTTATCTAATTTCAACCTTATCTGCCGCTTTTACAGATCAAATCCATCTTTTAATCAGCCATTAAAACTTCTCACGACCTGATTCGATTTTCAATAGCACGTCGATTTTCTACAAACCCTAAAACTACATGTCAATTTTAATACATTTAATACGTTAATTACAAAAGAAGAATATCAGTTATTACAATTTAATTTGCAATTATTTTTAATCTACCTTTTGAATTTCGCGCCTTTATTTAGAAACCGACATGTATTTATTTATTTATATTGGCAAAAGATTGAAGTTAATATGCACGTTGGCTTGGCAAATTGCTTTCTCGAGTTTGAATTTATCGTAGTTTATTCAATATAAATCAAAACCAAAGTTTAAACTGCTTCGTTTCATTGAGATATTTATGAAATAGTTGTAGGTGAGATAATGAGTGGAAACATTGAGAAACAAAGAGACGGAAAATGCGAAGAATTCGCGAATAGCGCGCATCATCGCAAAGGAAGATCAGTGGTCCAAATACGGGAGCCACAAATTCAATTTCTCAAAATAGATCACTAGCTCTGTAGGATGCTCAAGTCTTCGCTATGTTCACCAACGGTTTCCATTAGTTCATTTAATATTTTGTTAGCTTCGAATCACTTCGGTAGACAAAATGTGATAATTCGTTTATTTCATTTGTTGCAGGTAAGATGCCAATCCTGGTCCGTTAACCACAGCGAACATATCGATCGATACCTGAAAAGTGTGTATAGTAAATATAGACATTCTAAAAAATAATCGCGAGTAGTTGAGAACCGATGAAATTTAATTTGACCGGAAATATTTTGACTCGAAAGATATCAAATTTGTAATAAAAAAGATTCGTTATTACACGTGTTATAAAAAGTTGCAAAACGCTGTTAATAAAGATGTAAAATAACATTATGGCGGAAATGATTTATTTATATATCACGAAACAAGAATTTGTGCATTATCAAAGAGAATTTCGTAATGTAAGTAGAAAACATCTAATTCTATGAATCACGAATTGAATTGGAAAAAAAGAAACATTAAAGATATATTACGTCGATATAATTTTATAACAGACGTAATTACGAAAGCGTCGTTTACCTGAATCGAGCACTCAGGAAGATTTAGTTTTTGATATAAAGTCACGATCAAACGTAATATCGACAATTATTTATCTTCCTGATGATCAGAAAGATTCTGCTCTTACGATCAAAATATTTTGAGCCACCTTGACGTATAACTTTTCAAGTCCTCCTTCCGTTCTACTTTGGACACGACGAATCGTTAAAAATACAAGCTATTTGGCTTTAAACAGAACATAATAATCTCGTTCATATATTAACTTTTCTTTATCCGTCATAATCTGGCGAATCGGTAGAAATCTGTTGGCTTGGCGGATTACGCAGAACTCGATTTCGACATGTTGTCACCCTGCAACATTCATTAAATGCTCATTGTTTACTCGGCAGCTCAGTGCGAGGCTCGAAATTAGCCGATCTCGCTTGATTTGAGGCAAAACATTAGGTCGAAGCTGGTCGGTGTGAAACCGGTTTCCGGGTGGAGGCTCTTTAAATTTATTGTGGTAGTTCGAGGATCGTCGCGCGTGTGTTAGGCACACACATACACACATACACACTGCTACATATTTGGTAACACATGATGGAACAAAACAAAACCAGCTGGTGCAGCAGGTTTATGTTTTCGGGACGAGCAGTAGCTTCGTGTGTTGGTCTCTCTGTGGGCGCTGCGGGTCACCAGTAGCTCGCTCGTTAACAGACTGTATATTAAAGAAAACCCTTTTCAGTTCGAGCTTTGTTTCCTAGACTTGTGCTCGACTTTGTTTTGAGTCGCATGTCACATCGACTCGACGCAAAGTTCAACAGTCCAAATCCGCAGCTTTCTGGTTTGACGTCCGCATGGTTTATCATTGTTGTTGTTGGGAAGAACGAGCGCAACTTGGCATAAATTGCACGATCGCACGCTTCGGATAAGAAATATGAATATGTCGGTAACCGTAAACCGTGAAACAGTGCTAAGGTTTCCAACTATCAGTTCTCACTTTACAGGCCCGACGTTTTTACTTCACCAATTTATGGCTTTTTCCTCGTTTCAAATTTGACTTCGTGTTTTCTGTAACAACGCGTAACAAAGTCGAAAACTGATTTTGCTTCAATTGTACCTTTTACCGAGACAAATATGTGGTTGCAACAAAAATTGCAATTCCAGTTCTCTTACGAATACTTTTTTCATAATACCTACCACTTAATTTAGTGTATTTTTATATTTTCTTACGTATTAAATCTAAGTCTTGAAGGTAATTAAGTCAAATTACTTTTTATCAAAGAAAATTATACTTTTAGAACTTAAACATTTCTATGAATCTTATCAGAAATAAAATACAACATATTTGTTATGATAGATTTCTTTATTGAAAAATTGTCGAACTGGGATTAAAAGTATCGCATCATTTTGTCTCAATATAGAGAAGCAATTGGATTTAATGGATCAATAATTGACGAATATGTGACGAGATGAAGATAATGAGCAATCGTAGGAAATTGTATTCTTAACGATCACTCTATTAGTAGAGGCGTTAATCATGAAAACGATGTCCTTCGCTGGACGCGTTCGGTTGTTTTGAGGATAACGTTCGCTCGGTCGTCTCTGCCAGGCTCCGCAGGATTAAGGTTGTTCAACCTCATGGCAATTTTGCTAAAACGAAGGGTGGCTCTACTACGTCTAGACGCAAAAGCATCCCGACCCTTTGGCTTGTGATAGGACGGACCAAATGATATCCTCTTTTGCTCCCCACTCTTTGTTCAAACATCCTGTAAAGCAGAAATCACACAATATTAAACAACGCAAATAACGTTTTTTCAAAGAAAATAAAAGAAAATCTGGCGTCGTTTAAACGCAATTTTTTAAGCCGGTTTAAAAATTATTCTATTTAAGTTTATGAAGAATTGTTTAGTAAGCTGATTAAAACTTGAGTAAATGTTTGCAAATTAGTCGTATTCTTTTTCAATTTTTACTCGTATTTGGATTTATGTTTATATATAAATGAATATGATAATATTTAAGATTATAATATAAGTTATTTTATTTGATACAAATATTTTTATTATGAAACATATATTACATATATATATATATGTATATAA
>JABFQD010002400.1:0-15330 GCA_022817045.1 Psix sp. ZL-2020
GTATTAAATTAAAAAAATATCTTATATATTGTTTTATAGTGTGCACAATAAAGAAACAAGTGTAAAATTTAATGTGTCGAAGAAAGACAAAAAGCACCGGTTTTTATTATATGAAAAAATATATTTTCCAAGAAAAAAAACATCAATTTTTTTCATCACAATGTTTTCATCTAAATAACGCCGATTGTTTTTTTCCTAAGAATTCGTTCCGTAAATATTATTTGAATTAAAAAACTTTTGCCTATTGTTCCTGCTTAAAGGGTTAATCTCACAATAAGCTTGTGAGGTCTGAAAATATTAAATTCGTGTTATTAAAAATAAATAAATCCAAATTGAAATGAAAATAAAATATTGAAAGAAACAAAATAGTGTTTCTATACCGTACTTTCTTTAGACATAATAAAGCACTTATGCCTTTTTGGAAAAAATATCGTATGTACCTTAGGTTGAACAACGATTATTCATTCCTATCATGCGACAACTGTCTACCGGTATGCGTCTTTTACTGTCATTATATACTCGTCAATAATCAATGTTTGAAAAAAAAAAAAAAAAAAGAAATGGAAAAAGTGTCGCACGATTACTTTGCTTCTGTGCTGATTATTGTTAAAACATCATTTCATGTTAACTTTATCATATGAAAATTAGAAACATATTGTTTATCAATAGTTATTTACTTTTCAACAATACTTATTGATACATAAACATTACAATGAAGTTAACCATAATATCAAAAGTCAAATTATTGTATTATTTTGCAGTTGAGAATTACTTTTTAATATTCAACTGTTTATGTTTCAAAACTAATTGAACAAATGAGATTGAAGCATTAAATTCGTTTTATTGTTTTCACTATTGTAAAATTACATAGTTATCAAATTACATTGCTAAATGTAAATTGACATATTGGCAGGTGCAATTAGAGTAAAAAAGTTAAACTAATTACATATAATGAATAAAATAACAATATAAAAATGAAGTTTTTTATTGAGAAAAAAAAACTTCGTAGAAAGAAACAAAATATTTTCGCGAAATTCGAATTCATGCCTTGCATTGAAAATACTTCAGGAAAGTTGATCGTTTGAACATGTATAAATCTGGTGCTACCTTAAGAAGATAAGCGTTTGAAACATATTATTAAGGCCACGTGGGTAATAGTTACAACATAAGTACATTGTAGAATCTTTTTAAATCGAATTTATGAATAATTGCATCATTATATATACGTTGATAATATCTAAACAATTTTGACAAATCGAATTTCAACATTAATCGGTTCATTTCTTGAAAAGAATGTTAAAATGAAACAATCTAAATTTTTGTATGAAAAAAGTTATTTTTGTACAATTCATTTTGCGATCAACAATGCATTGTTGATCGCAACAATGCAATAGCATTTATATTTTCGTGACCTTGTTTAATTGTTGTATAAATCGGATTGTTGTTTATTGAAATACATTCTAATAAAGGATGCAAAATAAAATACCATAAAGTAGAAAATTGTGATTTATTTAATGAAATAATCATTACATGAACATTTTATAATTTATGCAATCAAAACACGCTTAATTATCATCTTAACGTGAACTTGCTTTCACTGTATATTCAAACAAACTCATGTTAAATCATCACAAAGTTCCTAATACGAAAGTTCATTGTTCTCTTATAAAATGTCTGATGCAAAGGTCTCGGCTGTTCGCAGCGGTTCGATTTTCTTTAGCGATCTCTTGCATAAGCGCTGAACAGTGTTCTATCCGAAACTCATAAAACGCAGACTATTTCTCTAGCGGCGCTCCGGTCACATCACACTCTAGGAAAGTAGAAAAAACATTTCAGTGGGTTCGAACAAAAGTCGCCCGCTGATTGACTCGAAGTCCTTTCTTTCACCTAGGATAGCAAACGATACAGCGAACGCGAATATGAGTTTCGTTTGAAAAGCTGCTAAATCAGAAGAACGGAAAGCACGCGGACGAATAATTTCGCGTCAAGTAATGACGTGAATTATAATTATAGTCAAAGCGAATCGAAGTATCTGTTATCGAATTATCTATGAAATCGCTTTTGGGGTTAAAAAACGGCGACACGGGACGGTGAGCGTGACGCATGCGCGGTGCGGAAGTTCGGGGTATCTCGGTCGTGTTCGGCATGGAGCGGAGTTGCGAGTCGTGAGTGTTGCGACTGTTGCGACACAGCGTGGAAGGTGGAACCAGTCGGGCCGAGCAATCGAAGCGAGCCAGCGAGCAGCGACGCGTTGTGTCGGATCGAATCCGAAGGTGAACTGGTGTGTGTCTGTGTGTTCGTAATTGCCGCAACGCCGCTCGCGCGAGTGCCGCAGCCGTGCTGGCCGAGGAAGCGCGTGGTCCACGCTGGCGCGTCCATTTTCGTCGGACGCACGCTCCTGGTTGACACATTGTTGACAGTTTGGCGCCGCCGGTATGCGCCGCTGAAGCGCCGCTCGCACACCGTGACGCAACCCGATCGTAACGCCCGTTGACGCGCAGCCTAGCCGAGCACGATGCTGAAGTTCATCCGCGGCAAGGCTCAGCAGCCAACCGCCGAACGTCAGAAGCTCCAGAAGGACCTCTTCGCCTTTCGCAAGGTACGCTGAGCTTTCGCGCCCATTGGCTGTCTCTCTCGCGCCACAAGAAAGCCTGTTGCACTCGTCCTGCCGCCGCTCACTTTCCTCCTCCTCCGCCACCGCCGCCGCCGCCGTCGCCGTCGCCATCACTGCCTCCTCTTTTTTCTCCCTTTTTCTATCATCTCGCGCTTCCTCCTCCATCTTCGATCCTCGATCCAGCTCGATTTTTCCGATTCGCTGTATTTCAATCCGCTTTCATGAATATTTTATATGCTTTCCACTGGAGTCAACACCCGACTCTGCGGCCACACATTTTTCACCTCGCTTCTTCTCGCCGCGACTTCCTTCCAGTAGCCACACTGTAACGCTCGTCATCGCTGACACTTTTTCGAATTTCACTCGCCGCCAATCTGCCAGACCGAATCTCAACGACGCAGCTGACAGAGAAAAGGCGTTGGTCCGTCTTCATCTTTCGCCCGATTCCTGCCACTTACATTCTCATATGCTCGCATGTTTGTCACGTCGCAGACACTTGATTTGTCGCTTTGCAGCTTCTCCTCCTCTGCAATACTCATTTCAATCCCTGCCTCATTTCACATTTCAGGTAGCTCCGCAACTTCTAGCCCGCCGAACTCAACAATCATTTTTCACTCCCCCCAACATTCTCACACCAAAAATGACCATTTTAACACTCTCAATTCTTCTCTCTGAACGTACCTTCGTCTCTCTCAGTCTTCCCTTTCAACACCCAACTCATTCCCCGACCAAAAATTCACTCGTACCCTGCTCGACCCAACCAACAACCGATTTCACACTTGTAACAATTTCTCGTTACATAACATCGGCTTCCAAATACCCGATCAAATCCCAATTGTTTCCCTTCTTCCCCGATGACGATTTTGACGGCGGACTTTGCTCTCGAGGAATCGTGAATTTATTAAACTCACGTTTCACTTTTCAACGTGTCTTTTTTAACTCCGACTCAAGTTACAGGCCCATAATTGGAAAATTGAGTGGTCGTTTAATTAAACTCTGCAGCTCGTTGTTACATCTAAATGCTCTTGACAGCTTTTTGACAGCGACAAATTAACGACTCGCGATGTTCGCTTTTCCTCCGTACTCAAATTCCCGCACCGACAATAAATTTTCACTCGTTATTGTCACCGCTGCATTTTTCAACGAAGCAACACGTTACCGTTACTTCCAACGTAATGCTTCGTTACTTTCTTTTTCGACTCTGCTTTTTTTTCCCACCGCTTTTTTAACCTTTCGCTTTTTCGCTTTCGACCATTTTCCCTCAATTGCAACTAAAACAATCATTTCATATACTAGAAAAAAAGTCTTTCAATGTTGGTCGGTAAAAGTAGTTTCCTGCATAATCGAAAACTCGATCGTCTGATTTTTTATCGTCCAGTAAAATAATAACACACAACGCGTGCTTTGGTATTTACGTTCGAAAACCATTGATGGGCGTTTACTATCTTTTGTCTATACGCATCACTGTATTTTCAAGGGGCGCGGAGGGGGGGGGGGGGTACAGGACTCGACTGAATGAACTTACCTTGTTGATAGAAAAGTCGAGAAAAACAATGTTTTTTCTTATCGCGGAACTATCGCTTCGAAATGAAAAACTCTTTTCATCATTTCTTCGTCAAACCTTATGAATATTCACGGCCGAGAAAAATTTATCGCACGACAAATAATTGGTCGTAAATATGGTGATAATTATAAACAGTTAAGGGTCGGAATTCTTGCGCTGAATGCATACTCATTGGGCCGTAACTTTTTTCATTGCAAATTGTTAATCATAAATAAATCATGATTTATGTTGTTTTTTTTACTGTGTTTATTTTTTTTTTTTTTTTTTTTGAATTGTCGAATTTTTTCTATTTGAAGTCTTTTATAGCCTCGTTTTCTATATATGATCCATATATGTTCCATATAAAATCTACATGCATTTTATATATGACTCATATATGCCTTATATAATCTATATATAACCTATATATGACCTATATACGTTTCACGTATGTCTTATATGTAGTCCATATGTATTTTATATATAACTCATATATGCCTTATATAGTCTATATATAGCCTATATATGACCCATATATGTTCCATGTATGTCCCATGTATAATCCATATGTCCCATATGTAATCTATATATATTTATATATTTATATATGTACCATCAATATCACATTCAGTCTATGGACAATTCGAAGCTTTTCTATCTGAAATCTTTTGTAGCGTCGTTTTTTGTTTGTGTTTAGTTTGAAACAATAAAGGTGGGGAGAGAAAAAAAGACTTTCTGTCGCAGGGTATTTTTTTATAATTGAATTGTGTTCACAGAAGCCTTGTGAAAGTGTCAAAAATTACAGCAAGACTGGTTCTCAAAAGCGGATAACAAACAAACTGGAATTTTGTATTCATCGCTGTGACTTTTGGGACTCGAAAAGGCGAAGTCGAAAACTCGGCTTTCAAAATATTAATTATGAACAAACGAATTCATATGCAAATCAACGTCACAGTTGAAAAAAAAAACTGAATGAACTCCGAGTATTTTGACTTGGAAATTTGTAACTGATGTAATTGATAATGACACTATGTAGTTTGATGCGATCGTTATTTTTCTACAGGTCGAAAAATTGCACGCTAAGATATTTGAGAAGTCGAATCTTATCTTATCAAACGCGTGTACCTTGAAGGATGTCTTTGCAATAACTAGAAACAAATCTTAAAAATGATTCGAAGCGAGACCGATAAGATTAATCAAAGTTAACTATGGTCAATTTATGACTAATTTGTTTCTTCATTACATTTATCAGACGCTCGTTTTCGTCAACAGTCTTTGCGGTGTCAAATCAAACCTGTTTTTTGTCGACACAAAAAAGCAGAATTTGTCGCAACAGAACACATTTTCAAAGCACTTTTTACTCTTAAAACTGTAATACTGGAAGCGAAATATGATATCTCATAACTTTTTTTTATGTTTCAGACAGCACAACATGGCTTCCCGAACAAACCCACTGCCATCGCATGGGATCCAAGTCTGCGACTTATGGTCATCGGAACAGCATCAGGAGCCATCAAAGTGTATCCTTTTGCAAATCGTTGTGTCACATTGCGCCGATTTGTTGGTTTTTTTTTCGTCCAACTCGCTCATTTCAAATTGTTTTCTAAGACTCCAACTCTTTCCTACCGATAGAATTTATTTGTCAAGTTTAACGTTTAAAACAAAGCTATTCTAATTGGATGTATCGCTCAGCCAAGGCTTCTGAGACTGTACATACCGAACAAATCTACTTACTGTCATATATTTACCGACTCGATATCTGCGTCGGGAAATACACCAAGCTAATTTACCAAACAGTGTAAACAACGTTTCAACCTAAAACATATTTTCCTTCACTTCGAATTTTGCTCCGACCAGTTTTGGACAGCCGGGAGTAGAATTTTACGGCCAACATGCCACAGACAGCGGGGAATGCGCTGTTACGAAAATCATCACTCTGCCCAACGAGGTATTGGACAAGAAAAATACTTCTCACTGAATCGGCGAATTTTTCGCTGCGTCGTCAAATCCAGTTTTTTCTTATTGCATCAAACTGCGATACGTCGACCAAATCGAGTTCCTCGCATTGTTTTGATTATTTGTCTTCACTCTGGTTTTTAATCAGCCAGAGATGGCGCTTTTTTGTTGAGATTAATTCGTGAAAATTAATTGCGTTTCAGGGCCGAGTGGTGTCGCTGTGCGATGACAACACCTTGCATCTGTGGGAAATCAATGAGAACTCTTTGGTCGAGACGAAGTCAATATCGTTGGAGGGTAAACTGAAGAAAATATCTGCCATGTGCCTGGAGTCGAACGGAGATCATCTTCTTCTGGGCACAGAAGGTGGAAATATTTATCTGTTGAATGTTAAGACTTTTACTATGTCAGATACTATAATTTATCAGGACGTCGTTATGCAAAAGTAAGTATTTTATTTTTGTGCCACAACTTTGAGGGGAGGGGGTCGAGGGGAGAGTTTACATGGAGAAAGAGGGACTGTGATTGGTTGAGATTTGGTAAAGGATTGTGTGTTTGCAGTGTGCCAGAAGATTATAAAATCAACCCAGGGGCTGTGGAAGCCATTGCGGAGCAACCAGGTCATCCTGACACTATACTGATCGGTTACAATCGGGGATTAATGGCGCTTTGGAATAAAGTTACACCTGGGGCTCAGCAGGTAAATATGTCTTGTTTAGTCCTTGTGTAAAAGCGCATTCGGAAACCATCGGAATAAATCCGACCTTTTTCAAGCTGACGAAATGATTCAAACTGACTTTAATTGTATTTGAACTTATCTATTGTTGATAAGAGAGTAGAGCAGTGTTAAGGAAATGTGGATTTTGAATAAGCGAAGGAATTGGAAAAGATAAAGTTTTTGTTAATTGAATATATTTTTAATCTGTGATCTTGATATGACAGTAAAAGAATTTTTTACGCTCGTTGGAATTTGAGTTGAATTATTATATGAAGTTAATGCCAATTGCATAAATATGTTCGGCGATACTATATTTAAGGGGGGAGGGGGAAGGCTCGTTCCAAATAAAAGAAGGATAAACGATCGGTGTGTTGTGGGAGTCATTTCCGAATGCGTCATACATGTTCTGTATTTATTGTCATATATTTGCATTTGTTCGCTTATCATTTGTGAGTTCTGGTAAGAATGAAACATATTCCATATGCAATCCATATCTGGGGGTGGTATGTTGCTCGGTGGTATATGGATTTATGTCTAATTTTTATGAGGCAACACAAGTCGTGGCGACAACAAAATGTCATACACGCATCTCACTCGTACAAAAATGATTGGAAAATTGATATCAACTACACAATGAAATCACATATTCACATGAATACAAACACAAGGCCAAAAACCAAAACCAAACCAAAATTACGGAGAAAAAACACGCGCCTCACTTTCACAAGTGACGGAAATTTATCAAACAAACATGTAGATTATCGAGCAAGTGGTCATAGAAAAGTGTCTGGCCTTTCTGACTGTTGTTTGTGTCATTGGTGGTTTTGGCGAACGTGAATGTGCAGCTGATGGATTTGTTTTCGCGTGCGCAGACATTCGTCTCCACGCAACAGTTGGAGTCGGTGCACTGGGTCTCGGAACGACGATTTGTATCCTCGCACAACGACGGATCCTACATGTTCTGGAACACCGACAGTGCCACGGAGCCTGACTCGACAACCCTCTATGGTCCTTTCCCATGCAAGGCAGTCACCAAAATTGTCGTTCACCCATTGGCCAAGTACGATTTCATCCAACTTTTTTATTAAAAGATAAATAAAAAAAAAAAAAAATAATAAGTAAGTCGTATTATTATGAATCGTCATTTTAATTTGAGTTTTATATTATTTCAGTGGCTCGGAATTGATAGTTTTTTCTGGAGGAATGCCCCGTGCTAGCTTTGGTGACCGGCATACTGTTACCGCGATTATCAAGGAGAAAAAACACGTGGTCTTTGACTTCACGTCGAAGGTCATTGACTTTTTCACGCTGATGCCGAGAAAAGATGAAAAGGAAGGATCTACTAAGGTATGTTTCGGGCCATTGTTTGTGGTTTTTTGAAGGTTTTTAGAATTGTGAAGGGTGATATTTCGGTGGAATGAGATTTTGAAGATGAAATTTATGGGGGTGGATGGAGAATAGTTATGTGATCTTATGTTGTTTTCTTGCAATAGGAAGAACCAGCAGCGCTCATTGTTTTAGCTGAGGAGGAAATTGTGGCCATCGATTTACTGGATCCGGATTGGAAGATGATGGCTTTGCCTTATTTGGTTTCCATCCACGCAAACGCGGTAATTTTTGATGGCAATTTTATTTGATGTAGAGTACTCTTATGAATAATAAACTGATTATCATGTTTTGTTTGAAGTATAAAAAGAGGCATTTGAGAAGGTAGACAGAAACTTTGCATAAAATAAAAAGTCAATATAAATTCAAAATGACGTTTTTGTCATTTTGTTTTGTTCTGTTTGATAAAAAATGCTAGGTAATTTGAAAGCATTCAAACTCTAATTTTCCTAATAATTCACTTAATTAACATGAACAAATTTGACAAAGATACAAACTAAACTAAAACTGAAAATGCTCCAAAATAAAACATTTTCAATTTGAATTCAACCTGCAATTATCACTATTTATTGATTTATTTGCTCAGGTAACATGTTCGCATCACATTCCATATGTTCCGGACGAGATTTGGAATGAAATCGTAGCCGCGGGAAAAGCGCAAACCGATCACATGTATTCGAAGCGCGAGTGGCCGATAGATGGCGGTGAGCTGCTGTGCAAAAAACCCCAGTTTCCGAAGTCAGGACACGAGATGTTGCTGACCGGCCACGAGAACGGCACAGTTCAATTCTGGGATGCTTCAGACGTGACTCTTACGCCGCTGTACAAGTTCAATGCAGCGATCCTGTTCAACGGTGAACATCTGAATGTTGGCGAACAGGAGGAGGAAGAAGATGAGTGGATGCCTTTCCGTAAGGTCGGATCGTTCGATCCCTTCTCGGATGACTCGAGACTCGCTATTCAGAAGGTGGTCATGTGTCCGCACACTGGCACGCTCGTGGTCGGAGGCACGGCTGGCTACGTCGTTACGGCCACCATCGCCAAGGCCACGACCAAGGAGGTGCCCAGCGTGGTCATGAACATTGTCAGTGACCGTGACAGTTTCGGCTGGAAAGGTCGCGACTGCTTGACTGCCCGAAATATCGACATTCCTTTCGCCGATGGCTTTCAGCCGGATTCGCTGCTGCAGATTTATCCCCCGGCTGCAGTCACGGCACTCGCAGTACACAGCCAGTGGGGAGTGCTGGCTGTTGGCACCGCGCATGGCTTCTGCGTGTTCGATTATCTGAGGAAGAAGAGCATGCGCGCCAGGTGCACATTGGGACCTAATGGTACTTGCTTTTTGGTGGCTAAATAAGAGAAAATCAACTAATAGAAACCAATATTGATTTCATTTTTTACTAAATGAAAATGCTTTTTACAAAAACTTTGCCATTTCTGGTGGTTTTGGAGATAAAGAAATTATTTGTTAAGCAGATGCTTTCAACGAATTGGATTATTTTGCGAAGTTTAACGTTTACTTTTTGGAAAATTGTACAATCGTTTGGGATAATTTTCGCTTTTTACTTTGATGCAAATAGAAATTAAGGTACTGATAATTGATTACGCGTGTTTTTTATCTTGGAATTCAAGTTGGGTTTGAATATTTAGGTGGAATGATTTTTGAAAAACACGGTTTGGTTAGTTTTATGGCTGTTGCTGGTATTGTCGGTATATTAATTTGATTTGGAAAATATATGTAATTATTCTATCTACATTCTAATTGAATAATGGAATGGATGGGTGATATAATGATACTATTCGTTATTGCATTCCATGTTATTGGTACCGTTATTGCACTCGACCTTTTCGTTTTAGATAAATAACTTTTCAGAAAATAATAAGACCAAGAGAAATTCCATTAAACCAATATTGGATGAATTTATAGATTTTATTTACGACTGGCAATTAAATTATCAGTGCTAATAAATAACATTGGCAAATGTTTTAGATTACTCGAACACTGGAGACACACCCATTTCGAGAAGAAAATCGTTCAAAAAGTCTTTAAGAGAATCTTTCAGGAGACTTCGGAAAGGTAGATCGCAGAGGAGAACAGGTGCTAACAGTCCGACAAGAAATACAGAAAAAAAGAAAGAGCCGTGAGTTGAATGACATTTATATTTTATGTCTATCAGCTTTATCGCGCTATTAATTATCCAATCGAATTACTTTCTCTTAATTCTACGGCATTCATCCTGCTGTTTTTACACTGCAAAAATGTCAATTCATGTTTCTCACTCTGTTTCTATTCTAATAAATAGTAATAAACTTCAATATAGTTGATAAAATGATGGCAATATTTCCCACTTTCGTAGATAACTAAATTGAATTTTCTTATTCAAAAAACACATGTTCTTTGCCAGATCGAGTGTAGCTACATCACCCAGTGTAGAACTTAACCCTGCAGAAATCAAGCCTATCGAGAGGCAAGTAGAAGCACGACCTGTGGATGACGCAATGGGGTCGATGGTCCGTTGCATGTACTTTGCCAGAAGTTACATTATCAATAGTAAGCATCAGTGCATCAATTTGCGAAATCATGTTTTATCCAAAAAATGATTCTTATCTAATACTCGAATTGACGTTACATTGCATTCATTTACAGTGCAAGAAACTACACCAACTTTATGGATCGGTACTAACAATGGTACAGTGTACATATTGACCATATCAGTGGGACAAGGAGAGAAGCGCAAAGAACAAAATTCTGACTGTACGCTTGTGAAGGAAATCCAGCTGAAACACAGAGCGCCAGTTATTGCGATAGCCATTTTGGATGGCAACAACGTGCCATTACCGGAACCAGGCGAGGTTGAACGAGGTGTGTCTCCTGCTCCGGAAATGAACTCACCCCACCGTGTTGTTATTGCTAGCGAAGAGCAGTTCAAAATCTTCAATCTCCCGTCGCTCAAGCCGTTCTGCAAGTACAAACTTACGGCCCACGAAGGCTCGCGAGTGAGGAAGACCGGTTTCGCGAAATTCTCATGCTACGTCGAACCCACCGTGCTCCACGAAGAAATTTGTTTGCTCTGTCTGACCAACTTGGGCGACTGTTTAATTCTTAGCATTCCTGAGCTTAGAAGACAACTTAATGCCGCTGCTATTAAACGAGAAGACATTAAGTATGTTTTTACTACTCATTTAGTTGTGGAGTATTGTTCATTGTAGTTGAGGCTTGGCCAAGTCGAACATTAGGTATTCATGAGGCATTCTTTTTCAGCGGCATTTCTTCTTTAACTTTTACAAACTCCGGCGAGGCCTTATATTTGCACTCGAGCTCCGAGCTGCAGCGAATTTCACTGTCAGTAACTAAAGTGACGAAAGCACACTGTGCCCTTATCTTGCCACCAAGCGCTAGGACGCCAACCGAGACTAACGAAGAGACTACGATTACGGTTGAAGCTGAAACAGAATTACAAGACGAAAATCAATCTCCTATGTTGAACAAGAATATTACTGAAAATGGACTTGCCCGATCTGGTAAGTTTTGAAATGCATAGTATTAAGTTTTTGTTTATAATATTTGCAAATATTATATTTGTACGGTTATATATAATAATCAATTGTGCTAATTCAACTTTGCTTGGTGAATTTGGATGAACAGCTTCGGAAGAAGATACATCGAAAGAATCGAATCTTAGGCCTGCAGTTAGTTCTAATGACATCAACGGCGACGATGATCGCCAGGACGTAAGCTCCGTGGGAGATATCACTATCGATAGCGTGAAAGATCATTTGTTGTAAGTTGAAGTGTCTCTCTTTTCTTGATACACACTGTATTTGAATATTGCATTCATCCACCTGGTGGTTTATTACAGAAATAGTTCGTTATTCAAAAATACCACATCTTCGGAAGATTTACATTCACGACTGTCAGGATTAAAGATGGAAGTCACATCGCGGACATCGGAAATTTCGACTCAAAATCAATCACTCATCGTGAAAACGACAACAGTCATCTCGCAAGCTTCGAGTAACGGCACTACTAACGGAGAAATAGAAACGAATCAAATCAATGAAGGACAGCAAGTGAACAGTGAGTATTGAAATCACGAAGCGCATTTTAACGTCGAGGTTTATATTTTCCACACTCGTTCATTTATGGTTGTATTTGATTTATTCTCTGGTCAGTTTTGTTATTAGGTATTTTTATTTTTGCACGGTTGTTATTAGTTTGATTGCATTCATACAGGCACCACGATAGAAAGAGAAATTTGCAGTGGCACTGAAACGACGACAACACATGCTACCATTACTCTGCCTGCAAACGTTGAGGTCAGCTTTTCGTTTAGTTCAGTTGTGCTCATTTATTTGTTTTATTTGTTCATTTATGGAATTAGTATGCTTTTGAACGAGCATTTTCGTTCGAAAAACAGCAAGTCGCAGTTTGCAAGTTCACTGATCGAATGTTATATTTCAGATTAGCGCAGCTGATTTGGCGAACTTGGAAGTTACGACGACTACCGTAACCACGGAAAAGTCTAAAGCTCCATTGGCAAGGCCAGAAGAAGTTGGCTCATAAGACGCAACGAGTATTATGAGCCGGAATTAATAATGTACAGTTGTGAAACTCTTGGATAAATTTATTTTCATGCAATACGACTACAGCCATGGATTGAAGTGTGTAATAATCAATCATTTTTATACGTTTTATAATATTTAATAGATTCAAGTGAATGAAAGGTGTAGAAAAGTTAACGATTTGTAAAACACCATTGCTAAGTTGTTGAATATGTTAGAATTATCAGTACCAAAATGCTTTTGTCCTTGACTGTAAATACTTTGAAATTATCGACGGACGCTTGACGGTTGTCCAAACAAAAAACTTTACATTATATCGACTACGTAGATTTACGTTAATTCAACGTTTTTTGTTTTTACTAACAAAAATTTTCATTTAATATACAGCAATATATTTTCTTCCTTTGTTTTAATTGTCATTCAACAGTTCAGTGGCTAAAGTGTTATTCTGAAATGTTGACAGATTGTCATTAGAAAAGTGGAGTTTCGTCAAAGATGTGTGTACATGGTCATGGCAAATGGCAATTTGTGGATATTTGAGTTTGCGCAGCCATTGAATTGTTTCGCATTTTTAATATAATATAAAGAATTAAATATTATTCAAATCCAATCATTTTATTATTCTAATTTTAATTGCGCTGTAAACTGTAGAACAATAAATTGTTTTAGTAATTAATAACATTATCTTTCTTTTTATTTCATTTTCTTATCACATATACATATTTTTATAATAAATTAAAACAACGTTTAAACAGTGAGTTTCGTGTTATTCAAAACCTACTCCTTGTTGTTTATTCGAACTGGCATCAAATTTGTATTGTCTCGAAAGTAAAAAAGAGGATTTTGCATTTTGGAATCGTTATTTTGTTGTGAACTTTCCCTAAGCCCAGAATGATTTTAACATTGTTTTATAACTTGTAGACAAACTTTTATGATCAAAGAAAATGCAAAGACAAATTTGTTCTCCAATGTGTGATTTTTTTATTAACGATGTTGAAGATAAAAACTTTTTTAAAATAAGCTCAAATGTAATGGTTGAAACTTTCCAGCAATAATGAATAAATGTTTGCATAGAATTTGATTCCAACGACAAAGTCGCCTTTTATCAAATGGAATTTTTTATTCACCTCTATGTCCTTCATAGTCGGTGGTACATATATAAAGTTCAAAAGATAATGTGGAAACATTATATAAGAAACTTTTATATATACAAATATCAATATCTTGCGTAGAGAAATTTCGTTTTTCGCTCGAGATATTCGATTTCAATATACCACAATCTATAAATAATCACTCATTTTGAATTTCTTGCAAAACTATTCTCAGCATTTTATTAACGACTTAACAGTCAATAAGATAAAAATGTTGTATGCAAAAATGTACTATTTTATCGGTAATTAATGATCCTATTAAAATGTTATATTTTCTCCCATTTCTAAGTACACTTGCAATTTGAAACATCTCGTTTTTAAGATGCATTTAAATTGAAAATACAATTTTTAAATTACTCCGCGTTCTTTTGCAATATATATATATATAAAACAACAGGAAAGAAAACTCGTTGGGCATATAAAATGCGTACGTTCCTGTAACACGCATTATCGCTCGTAAACCCCCTCTTCTAATATTACTTCGCACAGTTGCTCGGTTGATAGAGTTCTGTAATGACTTCCAACTCGATATTTGTATAAGTTTTGCTAAGTAGTTAAGAGACACTTGATTAGTTTTTACGTGCCCGTAAAAAATTCAACATCACTCGTGTACATTACAAACATTTGTTGAACACAATTTTATGAATATGAATATTTCGTTTGAAGGAAAACGTGTCTTGGTTACTGGAGCTGGTCAAGGTAAAAAGACAAATGTCATTTTCATAGTTATTTAGAAAAGCATTGTTTATACAATATTTAGTGAGTTATGATCAGCAATCATTTCTCTCTGAGAGTTGAATTAATATTCATTTGAAGCAATCATTGTATGACGGAACGAGTCATACAACTGAAGTCGAATTTATGATTATTTTCTCTATTCTTTTATTAATGTTTGATAATTAGCGAACTTCAAAATTGAATAATTTAATATCGTAATGCTTTCACTGATCAAATTACGAGTATTAATAGTATGACGAATAAATCAAAAAGAAAAGTTTTAGTTCATGTTCGTGAACTCGACCCTCTAGAGATTTTAGAAATTCATAATTATAGTCTCATGATTCTAATAATTACACAAAATTTTGACCATTTTTCTTGTTTTCTTTTAGACATTCTTTTGTTGTTATTGTTGTAGTTGTATTTTAAAAATATAAATCAATTGCGAAATGCCTTATATTTAATTGCGAAAAATACTGTTTGAATTTAAAACGTTTTTTTCGTACTTGGGAAACTATTTATTGTTTTTCAATAATCTTATAAGTGTTTTATTCCTGTAAATTATTTCCAAATTTAAAACATGCTTTTTTGATTGTATAATAAAAAAGAAAAAACTTGGTATATATATATATACTACATATATACATATGTTATATATAGTATATATATAGTATATATCTAT
>JABFQD010002401.1:0-15324 GCA_022817045.1 Psix sp. ZL-2020
GGGAGTTCATTATTTAAGGCGTTAGATGGCGCACTTGTCTAAATCTACCGGGAATAAGTATTGTTTGACAGGGAATAATGCAGTTTCTAGGGAGAGAAACAGCTGCTCTAGGGAATAATGCAGAGTGTTTCTCTCCCTAGAGAGAGAACACGTTTTTCTCTCCCTAAAAACAGGGAATAAAACCGTGCTTTATGTGCACGTGTTACGAAAACAACTTTTCATACAACCAGTGGTCATTCGACCAATCAAATAGCATTGATTTACAACAAGATGTGTCGAAGTACACAAATAAGGTTATTCTTTAGAATATCGTTATAATGTGTATTGCTTAAAAGTTAATTTCTTATTTAATCAATAAAATTAAAGCGTATTTTGAATGTGCTATTTTTGATTAATATTTTCATTTCAGAATATGGCAACCAGCAAATATCGTGTTCAGAAACTTTTAAATGAAAACACGGCGGATTTAATTTTAAACAACCTTTGTTTAATTTGATCAGTTAACTAGTTTATTAAAATTTTGATTAACCTTTCTCCAAAAGGCTTCTTTCACGAACCTATAAGAAGCAGAAAAACATAGCTCTACTTTTCTATTGGAGCTTTAAGCTCGTTTTTAAATTTGGTAGTTGCGCATTATGATTTATTATATTTTTTTCAACCAACAACATTGACAAAATTTAAATATCACTTCTGAATTGTTCCTACAGTTAATGTGTTGTAGCAGAGTGAGTAGCGCAGGCATAATTAAAACTATTGGCCATCAGTTAGATTCCTCGAAAGAATATTTTTTTTATTAACTAAAACAAAACACTGATGCATCTAATATATTAATACATTTGGAAAATTGTATGCATAATTGAACAATTGAAACAAGCATGACAAATTTTTCAAGTAAGCAATTTCGAGGATTTTTTCAACACTAAATCTAAACCATACAACAGTTTCTTTTCGGCGAAGAAACAGTCATGTACGATTATCAAATACAATTCATATCAACTAATTCAAATACTAGTAACGATATCCTAAATGAATAGAATTTTCACAATTATTTTCATTAGCATAATCTTTTTATTACCAAGCAATTTGCACAACTTTGTCGTCAAATATTCTAGTTTCGCCACATTCGAATGGCCATAACTTTTTTCTGAATGAATCAACCGTCGCGATTCTTTGCCCAACAGAGTCAGGGGGTCGAAATGCTTTTTTTGATCATTCAAACTCTAATCTGCGAGCACCGGCTCCTGTTTCGACCCTCGGCGCCGCTCAAAAATTGTCATAATTTCATTTACTAATATAATGCAATATTTTTCAAGTATAAGAGAAATCCTTACATTTTGTTGATTTATCAACATTCCAAAAAAAAAAAAAAAAAATTAAAAAATCGTAAGAAAAGGTTATATTTTAATACATACGCCCATTTAAATTTTTGTTTTATTGCACTTCCATTGATTAATGGAAGTGCTTTATAATTATATTCCGGACCTTCTGGCCGCTTCTCATAGCAGGTTGGGGCTGATAGGAGGCTCTTATGTCGTGAAACTGGCCTAGACCCCAACCTCCTCACGTTCGAGCCCAACCTGATTGGCTCCTGCGTCCTCCTTGCCCTGTTCGCCACCCTCTTTAGCCGAGGTCATGGGGCCACCTTTGAAAATCCCCTCTTCTTCGAAGGTGGTTTTTGAAGTGGCGGACCTGCCACTTCCGCCACATTTTCTTACCATTTTTTCCTCGTTTTCCTGGAACAATAATTATTTTATCATCTATATACAATGTATTACATTTACATATATAATGAAAATTGATGTGTTATTGTACTTACGCTTCGGTGGCTCCTTATTAATGGAGAGATCAGCGGGCTCAATCTGGATCTCTTCCGATTCAATACCTTGCTCCGACGGAGGACTCCTCGATCGGAGCAGTGGTTTCTGTCACCGGGCGTGTTTCATGACACATATTTAAGGAGGATTGCTCCACCTCGTTCCACGTACCAAATAATTCTTTTATTTGTGACATCCAAAAAAAATACATACATAGGTTAATTTAAATAACTAATTATTAAATGACTATATTTTACTTAACAATCAAAATTAAAAGTTATATCATTTCTTGGAACAATTTATTAAATTATTATTATTATACAAAGTAATAAACGTTATTTGATCTGTCGAGGTATGTGGCTTTGTTTTGAGTCGCGCTTATCGGGAATGTTGTTGTCCGTTATCAGGAACCTTGGGCTTTCTTTTTGTCGCAGACTCGCTATTAATGAGTCTTATTAGTTTTTATCGAAAAGTCGACCCGCCACGCTTGCTCGCCATCGCACTCCGCGAAAATCAAGTTTTTTTGGCGTTAAGCCTGTTAGTGTGTAGTGGTGTTATAATCTGTGCTGACGACTTAATAAATAATCTGTTTTTGTAAGTGGAAGTCGTCACGGGAGTGAATTATTTTACGAATGAAGATGTTCATTCGATGACCACGTCGTCCGCAGTTGACTACTGCATGTGGGGACGCTCCGTTGCCTCCCGCTACTAGTGTGCGACGCCAACACACGTGTGAGTTGCCGCAAGCATCGTTTTCGAGTTCAAACTCGACACGTGTCACCGCACCGGCCCCTACGCTGCGCCGCGCAAAAATTTGGTTCTCGCTGTTGGCCGGGGTGCTTATTAGGCAGGGGCCAGACTGTCATTAACGGGCTGTCATCGCTCTGCTGTCAATGGAACGGCTGATTGGCAGACAATCAGTCTTCCTGTGGACACTCCCGCGCCTCTCGGGCCTGTATGTCGTCGTTTGAGACACCTGCTGGTTTACTTCTCGACGATCCGTCCAGAACACTTACCGGTAACGAATTAAGCGACTCCGGGTCCACCCGCAGCGCAGACTCCAATCAGGCATCACATCCAGCCATGTCCCAGGAATTCCTGAGCACCCTCGCCTGTCAGAAGGCCAATTTCGACAGTCTCGAACCTGCCTACGCTGCTGTCTCCGGAGCTGTTGACAATGAGGCTGCCAAATTGGACGTCCGTTGCCAATACATCAACACGATATGGACACAATGTCGCGAGCTGCATCAGAAGCTGATCGGCTTCGCCATGCCAGCAGATCAGGAAGAGGTGTACTTCACGGACGAAATGTTTGCCACCGAGGAGACGAAGTACTTGGATATGCTGGGTGAGATCAACACCAAGCTCGCCATGTTGGCCTCATCTGCCGCTTCCTCCCCTCTACATCCATCCAATACTTACGCAGACCCTACGTTCTCCGGATCCTTGCCATCCCGACCTGTTGCCCAGTCTTCATTACGCATTCCACGAATCCAACTTATAAAGTTCCGAGGATCCTATTCCGATTGGGATGCCTTCAACGATTTTTTTCAGACTCTCATCATAGATGACAAGTCACTGTCTGTCCTGGAGAGGATGCACTTCTTGCGGTCTTGTTTGGAGGGGGACGCTGCCAAGCTAATTAAGCATCTGCCCACGACCAACAACGACTTCATGATCGCCTGGGGTTTGCTTGAGAGTAGATTCTCTAATCGTCGTTGTATTATTAACGCGTATTTGAATGAGCTTGTTAACCTAACATCTATGACTCACGAATCGGCCATTGAGGCTCAAACACTCCATGGCCGATCACTAGAAATCACCTCCGCTCTGGCCGCTCTCGGAAGACCGCAAAATAAATGCGAGGACTTACTGGTGTTCATGGTCGTGCGCAAACTAGATGTCGCTTCTAGAAAGGCTTGGGAACTGACCCTCGCTGCCGCCGCCGATACGGTCTATCCGAGCTACAAACAGTTCACTGAGTTTCTTATCAGCCGCAGCCGCGCCCGCGCGCTGGAGGCCGTTCCTACCTTAAACACAACTAAAGGTACCCACGGGGACAGTAAGTCCAAGTTTTTTGCACCCGATAAACTGAAGGATAAGCCCGTATCTAGCCACAGCGCTACGGTTTCTGAATCCGCAGAGCCGACAGCTATTCACTCCGCCGAAACTACTGTCAAACGGTGCCCCACGTGCTCCGGAAATCACAATATCTACCAGTGCCTACGTTTCAAAGGGTATGATGTATGAAAGCGTTTTGATTTTGTTAAAAAACATAAGCTATGTATCGATTGTTTGGCTTCGCATCAAGTCGCCGACTGTAAAAGTTCGCTTGTATGTTCGTCATGCTCACAGCGGTACCACTCACTTTTACATCGTTTAAATGTTCAATCGAGTCCAACCACACCGAGCCCGATGAATGCTGACCGAATTCAACCGAGAAACATGACGCCCCTTCGTCATCAGGAAATGTTTCCTCTCACCTAGCATCGGATGCCGCCTGCCAATCGTCACGTATACTGCTCGCTACTGCTACAGTACTGGTTAGATCTTAGAATGGCCGCGCTCGAAAGGCCCGCGGTCTCATCGACCAAGGATCTACGTGGACCCTTATATCCGTCACACTCGCTAAGGCGATGAACGCACCGCGCTCCCAGATATGGACTACGGTTACCAGGATAGGCGGTATCGATGCCGGAAGGATACGTCATGTCACGTCAATCGAAATTGGACCTGTAGTCTGCATTCGCCCGTACACACCAACGCTCTCTTCCTGCGGTCGTTGACCTCGTACGCTCCATCAGCCCCGCTTCCCATTAAATCATGGCCTAACCTCCCTAATCTCCCGCTTGCTGATGCCGATCCCGCCAGTCGCGACCCTATCTCCCTAGTCATCGGTGCTGACCTCTATAGTTACATTATACGGGAAGGTCTTGTCGAAAGCACAGTGGGCCAACCCATGGCCCAGAATACGATATTCGGATGGATCTTGTCGGGCTGGACCTCAGCTCCAACAACAGGTACACCAACATCTACTGTGGCAATGTTATGTCATGATTTTTCGATTTTGCAGAGTGATCTCACCAAGTTCTGGGAGGTTGAGGAAGTCCAACGAACCAAGCTGCCCTCACCTGACGAGCGCGCCTGCGAAGATCATTTTGCGTGCACCCACTCACGCCTTGAATCCGGACGGTATATGGTGCGCCTGCCCCGACGGTCAGATATGCTAACTGACATTGGAACTTCACGTCACACCGCCAAGCGCACCTTCGTCGCTCTCGAGCGCCGACTCGCCCATGATGACTCGGCCAGGCTCGCCTACATTGACTTCCTACGAGACTACGAGACTCAAGGGCACATGTCTGTCGTCCCTGACACACACCAACCCTCCGGTCAAATTGTTCATCTGCCACACCATGGAGTCATCTAGGAGTCGAGCGCCACCACATGGCTAGGCGTTGTGTTCAATGCGTCCTCTCCGACGTCGAGCTCCAAGTCCTTGAACGACTGTCTTTTGGTGGGAAGAAAGTTACAGTCGGACCTACCGAGTGTCATCATGCAATGGCGAACTACATGTTACGTCTACATCGCCGACATCACTCAAATGTACCGCCAGATCCTTATTCACGCCTTGGATCGAGATCTGCAGAGAATCATCTGGCGGTATAGTTCCACCGACCCTATCAAGGAGTATCATCTAAACACGGTCACCTTCGGCGTCAACTGGGCTCCGTTTCTCGCACTACGGGTGCTGCAACAACTGCGGGAAGATGACGGGGAAGAGTTTCCACTCGCCGCGACGGTTCTACGATCAGGCCTGTATGCTGATGACTGCCTGTTTGGCGCCGACGATATTCAGACCGCTCGTGTCATCCGTCGCCAGCTGATTAAGCTCCTTCGTAGAGGTGGCTTCACGCTTCGCAAATGGGCCAGCAACGAGCCTGAGCTTCTGTCTGACCTTGACCCTTCGAACCACGGTCGCGCATTGGACAAACCCTTGGACGCTGACGCCAGTCTGAAAATACTGGGCATTTACTGGACTTCGGGCTTTCCTTTTGTCGCAGACTCGCACGCGCCGCTATTAATGAGTCTTATTAGTCTTTATCGAAAAGTAGACCGGCCACGCTTGCTCGCCATCGCACTTCGCGAAAATTAAGTTTTTTGGCGTTAAGCCTGTTAATATATAGTGGAGTTATAATCTGTGCTGACGACTTAATAAATAGTCTGTCTTTGTAAGTGGAAATTGTCACGGGAGTGAATTATTTTACACGCCTCCGATACCCTGAAAATCAGTTGCTAGCTGCCGACTTGGCACCTAGTTGCATAACAAAACATGGTCAAAATAAATACATTCTGTCAAGAACTTATCCTTTCGTTTTGCTTCATCAACAGAAATGATTTGCGAATATTTGTTACTAAGTTTGCACAATCAAACCATGTGTTCCGAAAACATAATCTTTTTTCTAAGTTTACCTGAATCAAGTTTTCCTATGATTTGCTAATGTAATCATCTGTATTTCAGTATCAATGTTTATTGTTTTATGTTTCGATTCTTTTCATTCAATAAGTTATTATGATTTTTTTCATTTATTTCATATAATTCTTCATTTGTTTTTGAATATTATTAGGTATTAATTAAAGTTATCAATTTAACATACATTTAAGTAGCAATATTATTATTGTTTCAAAATAAATTATAACAATCATTTTGATTCAAATATTGCATTTGATGATAACATTTTTAATTGCATTTATTTTGGATGATAATTCACCCAAATCAGTTTTAATGTTTTGTTTTAAGTACAACAACTTAAACAACAAATTAAACCGTCGTTGTTCATGAAAGCATTTGTGTCTCGTGCGATAAAAGTTACGTCAATATAGTAAGTACTTGTTGTATTTATCATAATTTGTTTCGCTTAAGTGTTAACATATCAAAGCAGCATTTTGTCGATTAAATCTTGCTCGATTTTTGTTAATTATTAGATTTCATTGCTGCTGATAGTTGTTCTCACTTTGGCGCAATCTAATTTTTTGCTTTATTTGTTTAGGCTAATTGTTATATTTTTTCTTACTAAATTTCGATTTTGTTTATCAAAAACATTGAAATTAAACATTGTACACAATAATTTATTGCAATAGTGTAGAATATTTATGATGAATAAAACGATTTTAGTAGAAAAATATTTCTATTTGTTTCAAAATGTCGGACATGAACAGTGAAGTTTCTATTAAAAAAAGGAAAACATGATTTGTAAAAGGATGGCTCGAAGACGAGCGATATAAAACATGGATTCGAGAAGTTGAAAATGACGAATCCAAGTTGTATTGCATTTTATGCAATCGTGACTTCGTTTGCGCATGTGGGCATGTAAAAAGACATAACGAAAGTCACGAAAAAAAAGCTTGATTGTTCATCTGACAACAGAACAAATTGTAAAAAAGTGGAATTTTGCAAAAAATGGTTTAACGAGGAGAGATTTAAACCATGGTTACGTGAACTAGTCGACGATCCATTTTCATTTCACTGTACGATTTGTAACAAATCTTTGTAACAAAGACATTGCAATCGTTTCCCCACGCAGAGGGAATGAAAAACGTTTTACTTGATATTAATGCTAAAACGTTTGATGAAAAAAGAAAATTCGTTTTGCAGCTTTGATTGCTGAAAGTAATGTTTCTGCAATGGCTGCAACACAATTCGCAGATTTTTTCAAAACCATTGGCTCTGAAGATATTATAAAAGGAATGAAAATTGGTCTTAGAAAATGCAATATATTCTGAAAAACGTCTTGCGCTTAGTGGAAATTGAAAACTTGACAAACATTTTACGTGAAACAGAGTTTTCAATTTTCATTGATGAAACGTGTGATTTAACGAATAAAAAGTGGATAGCAATTGTAAGATTTGAACATCCAAGAACTTTAGAATGCCAAGTTCAATTGTTAGAATTAATTTAAACGATGTACAAATTTAGAATTCCTTTTACCAATATCATGGCGGTATCGTATGATAATGCGTCCGTTATGGCCGGTCGCAACGAATTATTTTGTACTTTTTTCAAACATGCCCATAAGGATATCATTATCGCTTACGAGGATTCACTTTGAAAGATTTAAACCTTTTTGAGCATTAGTTCGAAACGACATGCAATTTTCAAATAAATGCAAGAATGTTTTTAAAATAATTCGAGGCAAATTTGAAAATTGACTGAAACTCGCTGGCTATCTCGATTTGCATGAATACAAAGAGTTTTGGAAAATTGGGAAACGTTGTTACTATTTTTTAGAGACATTGCGGTTAATGATAACACCATAAATGTTCAAACTCATCATAAAGTGTCCCTTGGGTCTAACTGCGAAACAGTTTTACTCGAATTAATCGAAAAAAGTGAGAATGCTGTGCATGATGCAATTCGGAAACAATGTTTCCAGTTTTATTTTACCGCCGCGAACGAAATTCGGAAGAGATTACCTTACGATGATACTGTTTTAAAACAACTACTTCTTTTGCAACCAAACTTTGCTCTCTGTTTAAAAAATCGAACGAATCTGTTTATGTTGTCGAAAACATTGCAAAAAAAATGGAGGCATTTATCTTGACGCTTAGAAACAAGAGTGGCAATCATTGCCAATTGTATTTCCCATGCAGCAGCATCTCAGATTGTTGCATATTACATTCGAGAAGATGTGGAAAAGAGTTGCTTGACAATGTGATAGTGGAAACAATGTTAAATTTCCTCAACTACGCAATCTAGTTAACATTATAAGATATCTTATGAATTCAAATGCTAATGCCGAAAGAATATTCTCCATGTTAACAGATATTGTAATAAAAAAAAGAAACAGATCAGCGCCGTCGACTATCAATGCTTTGTGAGTAGTAAAAAGTAGGTTAAAAACTTGACGGGGGAAAGTTGCAATCATGGTTGTTCATGAGACACATTTTTTATTGATGTCCTCAGTTTACTTATACAAGGAAGAAGTCAGGGATAAAATCACGTTGCGAATACATGCGAGAGAAGAAATTCATCCTTACGACTTCTTTCTAAAAGATGAATAATTGATAAAATGATTACTACTTTATTTAGCAAATACTTTAAAACAAATGGTTTGCCTGAAATTCGATATTGTGGACATTGAGATAGTTTAGTTAGTAAAAAAACCGATTTTTTGTAAACGATTAATGTTCTGCCTAAAATGTAACATTTAGGAAATTAATTAATTTTTGTTAGTCAAAAAAGCAATTAATTTTAAGACATGAATGGTCTGTCAAAAATGCCACTTTTAGAACATTTATATAGTTTAGTTAGTTAATAAAGCGATCACTTTTACATCATGAATGGTTTGCCTAAAATGCGGTTTGTGTAACGTAAAAATAGTGAAATTTCTACATGTAGCTGTTGCTTTCCAAACATAAACGGTCTGTCTAAATCACAAGCGACAAACCTTTCTAGGGGTCGCGGCACCTTGATATGGTGAAAGGGCTTATAGCTTTTATGAAAAATTTATATTAGCTATACGAAGGAGCGACCCAACAAATCCAGTATATCAATATTGTAATATCCGTAGTATTAAATATTGTAATACATATTATTATTTTCAATAAATAATTTTACAAAAATCATTCTGTGTTATTTTAATATAACTTCCCTGATAGCTAAATTTTTTATCCCAGAAATGCTTTACAAAAAATACATGTAAATCTAACTCCACATTGTCCTACGTTATTTACATAAATTTGATATAAGCAACAAAATTTTTAGAATTTTCTAGGTTTCAAGAAACCAAAAATTTTTTTTTCATTCCTTTATTAATTTGAACGTAAGGTTTTCTGATGTTAAAAAGTTATGTAAATAACGCAGCACAATGAAGACTTACATTTACTCAAATTTTATAAAAATTCATTTAAATAAACGGTGGGCTTAAATAAACGGACTAAAAGGGCTTGTACGTTTCTAGTATTTTTTTTAAGTTTGAAAACGGAGAAACAATGAAACTTATCATTTAAAAAAAATAAATAATAATATTTAAATACTTTCAAGAAAATTAACATTTATTTAACGAAAATCTGTGAATTGAAAACATCTTTTTCAATTTGACAATGGAATTTCCATAAAAATACCATTTTGTAATTTATCGCGTAAACCAATCGCGACGATTGATTTATTAAGGAAAAAGTTATAACTATTTAAAAATGGCAAAAATGGATTTTGTCAACGAAAAAGCATGAAATGCGTGCGGCGCCGAGAGTCGAAACGGGAGCCGGTGCTCGCTGATTAGAATTTGAGTGATCAAAAGAAGCAGTTCGACACCCTGAATTTGTTGGGCAAAGAATCGCGACAGTTGATTTATTCGGAAAAAAGTTATGGCCATTCGAATGTGGCGAAATTAGAATATGTGACGACAAAATTGTGCAAATTGCTTAGTAATAAAAAGATTATGCTAATGAAAATAATTGTGAAAATTCTATTCATTTAGGATATCGTTACTAGTATTTGAATTAGTTGATTTGAATTGTATTTGATAATCGTACATGACTGTTTCTTCGCCGAAAAGAAACTGTTGTATGGTTTAGATTTAGTGTTGAAAAAATCCTCAAAATTGCTTACTTGAAAAATTTGTCATGCTTGTTTCAATTGTTCAATTATGCATACAATTTTCCAAATGTATTAATATATTAGATACATTAGTGTTTTGTTTCGGTTAATAAAAAAAAATATTCCTTCGAGGAATCTAACCGATGGCAAATAGTTATATATAAATATAATAAATAATATAATAAATAAAATATGAAAGATTTGATATTTAAGGAATTAAGTTAATAACCATTTCAAAAGTGAATCAAGATATCTCACTATTTTTATTCACGTTTCAAGTTTGTTGTCGAAATTAAAATCATATATTTATTCGAGACTATATACTAAGATGATATACAGATCGTCTTATAAAATTCGGAGCTACAATGTTGTAAAGTATAGTCAATGTTTATATATTTTGTACTACTTAAATGACATTATTTAGTGAGAAATATCGTTATATACTTTTTTTCTAGGTTATTTAAATAATGTTTTTGTAACAAAAGTCTTATAAATATTGATATAGTTCTAAATGTTCAAAATAATCCAGTTTTCACAATGTTATTTCGAAAACTGTTTTATATTAATGTTTTCATGGATAGTGAAGAATCATATACCAAAATTGATAGTTTCTCTTTTTTATCATAGATCATAGAATAAAGTTTTAAACTAGTTATCAAAAAAAGTCCTTGAAATTATTAGTGTTTTGAACAATGGTGTTTGGATGCTCCACTATATTACTATTGCTCCACATACTATTGATATTGACCTATAAATGATGTCTTGATAATTAATTACAGATCCGATAATTTATTAAACAAATAAACAAGTGAATTGAATGAATTTGAAATTGAATTTTTAAATGATTCAATAATTATTAGAACATCCGATCATCAAATTTAATATTTTAAGTATTTGTATTTTTCTTATACTTTTGTTTTTTTACCCTGATTGATATTTTTTCTGGCCTTTATTTTTCATTTTATCTATTAACGTATATGACAATGTTATACCAAATTGCCAGTCACTCTGTTGTTCAAATTATTTCACTTTTTTTGCCTCTATATATTTTTGTCCAGTGTATGTCAGTACAAAAATTTTGCCCAAAAATTGTATAACTATTTACAATTTTTCTCAAAAAAATTAATAAATATAAAGCGCTGTTTTTTGTCCGATTGATTTTGTAATTACATAAAACCAACAATTTCAGTACCAGAATTGACGGCCGATAAACGCGAAAAATAACGAAATAAAAATAATAGAAAAAAATCGCAAACATAGTCTTTCGACACGAAAGACAAAAACGAAAACAAACGTCAAACTCTATCGGAATTTTGGGAAATTCCGAAATAAGAATTAGTTGACGTACTTATAATACAGATAAGAAATAAAAGAATGGTGGAAAATATATTCCAAAATTATATCTAAATTCACTCAGCCTTCGAGTCTGAGAAGCACCAATTTCCGACCGGTGTAGCAAATAAAAATAGAACTAATTAATTCAAATCATACTGCTGACTTGAATTTTGAATTTAACTTTTAAAATTTCAAATTATTAAAGAATTTGGCAAATTCGATAGTACCGGTTTCTCGACTACGATACAGACAAAACGTATGGGTTACAACCCTACGAGTATAATTTAAATAATGGAAGTATAAATGAATTGTTGAAAATAAAAATAAGAAAATAATTCCCAACTCGATTTTTTAAATTAAAGAAAAGAACACCGGCCGATCAAACTCAAACGGTAGTGCCAGAATAATAAAATTTCTGGATAAGCAAGACAATCTTGTAATGAAAGGAAAACCAGGAGAGGAAAGCTATTTTAATTCGATCAAATTAATGTTTAATTTGATCGAAAATTGATGTTCTGTAACATTGAAAACCATTTTGAAATGATTTTTATATAAAAATTTAAATTTTCTCATTTTTGGTTAGCTATATCGTATATTGAAAATTATGAATCCAATACAAAAATCGTATTCCCAAAGCGTCATCGAAAACCACATACAAATGTATTTTATTAACAAAACACTGCGTTTTTATATTCTTACTCCGCAATTCTAGATCAGCCATTGTAGTTCTCGGTTGCTAAATGAGATTTTACAACTGTACATTTTTATTATATAACGAGCAGAGTAAAATTTTTTAATCAAACTACATATTTTAAAAGATTATTGTATTTTAAACTTTTGAATGGCCAGTTCGGAAACCGCCTTTTTAAAATGCAAAACTACGAATGCAAAAATTACATGGCTGAATTTTTTCCCCTCAATTCAGAAGAAAAAAACGATTACGTTTGAAAAAATTGATGCTCAAAATCGACGCCCAAATCCGGACTGTTCAAAACTTAATGGGTTACATTTGCCATTAAATGCTGATTTGTTGCATATTATGAATAAACTTTTTTTATTTCAAATTATTTCTAAAAATGAATTTGGTTCTATGTTTTGAAATTATTGCTTCAAATTTAATGATATTTTGCATTCAAATTATATCGCATTGTCATTGATTTATGTATCTGTTTGTAAGCGCATCAGTTTTACATCATATCAATCCGAAAATATAATTCAGATTTCGAATTGTGCGCTTTGTCAAAATGTAACCGACTATCTCCGCGAGGAGTCTATGCGCTGAGTCACCTAAATCTTGGGCGATTGCAACTGCGAGCAATCCTAAATTCCAATATAAAGTAATGTTTGCATGAAGTGTTTGATGGAATGTTTAAACTAGCGTTGTTAGATCAAGTAAATTTAAGTGTTAAAAATAATTTTTATGTGTTCAAAGTCCTACCAATAAATCATTTGTAACCACTCATTAATTAATTTGCATAGGCGTTTGAATTGTTTTATGTGCAATTTTGAACTCGAAACTGCTGTTTGTTTCGGATTTGACAGATACCGAACACGTTGTTTACGCACGGATCGAGTCAAATATAGATGGTGTCCCAAAGGAACTGGAACGGTCAAATATTTTGAAAAATTGAAGTTAAATCGGGTAAACAAAAAACACGTGTCTAATGTTTGTTGAAAATCCATTTAATGACACCAAACTTGACCCTTCACCCGTATAGGGTAAGGGTGGGGGCAACTTTCAATTTTTTAATAGAAACCTTCATTTTTAATTGCAGATTCGGATTCCTTGCTTTAAAATACGTAACTTTTTTCTGAAACGTTTTTATACAATTCCAATAGAAAATAATTAAATTTTGAAAATCACTATTTTTGCTAAAAAAGCGCATAATCGAATTACAATCTTAATGTATCATTATTGCAAGGAGAAAAATACATTTGTTCTATATTTTTTCAAAAGCTACAAAATGCTACCAAATTTGAATCCTCCTCTTTCCACCTTCAGGGGGTGAAGGGTGTGGGTGGAATTAGGTGCGGAACAGAAGAAAAGAAGTGTCCATTTTACCAAGAGTTTTTCAATGCAACTACACGAAAAAAAAATAGTTTGATAAATACTATTACAATTATTGTAAAAATTACAATAATGATATAGTAATCCAGACGTATCGAAACACATTTTGTTGATTTTCTAATATTTATAAATGTTTTAATACGTTGAACATATTGATTTTCAGAGAAGTACCGAAAAAAATTTGCAACATTCATTTAATAAAATTTTGAATTTTATAAAAAGTACAACAATAATGATAAATAATTGTTAATCTCTTGAATTAATATAATAAAATAAAGTAAATATTATTATTAATTTAGTTACCAAAAATTGTCATTTGATATATTAAAAATGTGATGAGTGGCTGACTTGAAGTTGGCTACGATCGGTTATTACCACGCGAACAAGTTTTTGGACGCTGAGCTGGGTGCTATCGTCCAAACAAAGTGTGATGCTTAAAAACGATCAGCACGAAAACAGTTTATATACAGAGTGAAAAGTAAGTACATGTTCGACTTATTAGGAGTAAACGTTAGATAATTTTGCTTTCCTTTTCTTTGTTTACATTTTCATTTCATCAGCATCCTAACCTATAATTGAGGTTTTTGATCACCAATTTAATCTGACTATAGCTATAATTTTTCTATAAATAATACACACAATATTGTCAATTATGCAAACTAAATGATTTATTTTGATTTCCATATCTTAATTTTAATTTGTTTTCAGAGTGACTTCAACAATGGCATTAGTTGGAGAAGAGGTAGGCTATAATTGTGAGTTTATGTAAACAAATTTGTTTTATCAGTACTTTCGTAAATATCTCTAAAATGAGTGACATATCTTTAGAGTTTAGAATCCTACTTGCGTGCCGATGAAGGTGGACGAAAAGTGTTACAGTTCTACAACGTCCATGGGCGAATTAAAAAAAATGTCCGAAATTTACTTGTTCGACGAATAATAGCAAGGGAAAAGAAACGCATTTAGAGGGACATTGCATTGGGTGACCAAGCAGAAGGATTTGTGTGAGTATATACTTGTCAATAAATAAATATGTATGAATAATAAATTTGGATTGTTTCAATTTTCAGAATTACCAAGGACAGATTTATGTATTTGGCCCGGGAAATTGTCAATTTGTTTCCCAAAGAAACAACGGGCTTTTACTACATCCCATTTAAGTACAACCGGATTCGTCCGCAAAACAGTATTAAGATTTCTGGAGCTCTTTGGAATCATTACAACTATTCCAAAGACGACTTGAGAAAATTTAAGTTGCTGAAATCAAACAATCCAGAAAATGATGATCCGAACCAAGGAAATGTCGTTCAGGAAGTCGAAGGTGGACAAGATGCAGAAGGTGAAAATAATTCTTTTTTAGATATTGATTATGAAATTTATCAGTTTGTTTTTAACTCTAAGGAATAAATTAATCGAACTCATATTTAAAATCACATCTTCAGTAATTCAATTGCGATACAATCTAGTTCATTTTGTGTACCTCCAATTTACAGAAAACCAAAAGAACT